>JBBMKB010090806.1:0-11312 GCA_037833945.1 Alaria marginata
CCTCAAAAAAATAACCCCCCCCCCCCCCCCCCCCGATCTCTCATGTTCCTGTGAATTTTATCGCGGATTTCGTCCCTCGGTTGCTACACATTTTAGTGTGGAGTAGCTATACACGTCATATGTGACACGGGTGCACAGCGTGCAGTAGCTATACACAGGTTTTCTCGAAGACATATATATATTGTATAGGACACATGCTACGATAGAGGTGCGCTCGTTTTTTTCTGGGGATCCTGACTTTAGGGCGCTCTGAACCTCGCCCACCAACTGATTTTTGAGTAAACTGAAAGGGCAACCCGATGAACAAACCCATGGCCTAGGTATACAAAAAAAACGGACTGAAAAACAAGGAGTTTTCGGCGGTTTCGGGTTAAGGAGCCCCGTCATTCAGAAACAAAAAATCCAAAAAGCGCCACCTCTATCGTAGAAACCGTCATAGAGTAACCGTCTGGAGTGATATCTGCATCCAGCGCCAGAGTAGACAGAGACGGTATCAGATACGCTGCTCTCACGCTGTCGGAGGTTTTGCCGGGGTTAACCGACTATTCATAGCCTACTACAGTACAGGACGCCTAATATGAAACAGAAATATTGACCCAGGCTGAGTTTCTTATTTAGGAGGGGGGGTATTCTACACTAAACCTTCAGCATAAAGGCTTCCGAATTTCTTATTTTCCTGTGAAAATGTCAGCCTGTGTGTCTTGTTAGCCTGTTTCTGGTTATAGTTAGGTGTCCTGTACGGTACTGCCTCTTTAGCGCTGAAACGGGTGATAATTGACGACCGTCTGAAATGCTAGTTGAACGACGTGCGGCGTTCGTAAAACTACGCAGACACGACCCTGTTGTATTGTTTAGCCCTGCCGCTGACATTTCAATATTGGAAAAGAGGGAGGATATACACCAAATGGAGTATTGTGGATAAAGCAGGTGGGCATGTAAGGGAGCTAGACTTGGTGCATAGGTTTCCTTTTGTATCCGTGGTTTTCTTCTTATTTCGGGAATGATTTGGGTGATCAACGTTGAAAATCGTGCACAATTGTCGGAGGGCAAGCATCATAATAATAATAATGCTGGATTGAATGGGCCCTCCTGCATCGACCGGTCCTAACAAAGCTCGTCCCTGCTGGGCTATATACGTGGGCTCCTGGCCTGGTGTCGAGTGGTCTCACCCACACTTTCTACTTGGTGTTGCGTCTCGAGCGTGTTTTTTCAGCGCGCGCGCGGTGACTATATTCGCATTTCGTTGGATCTTGGGGCCGTCTATGTGATATGAGTGAAAACCAAAATTCGACAGAGGAGTTTCGAATATCATGGGATATACATTGCCATGTGGGATTTGGTGTGTGTCTTGTACGAAGTATAGACTCTACATCGCCTCACCCTATGAACAATAACCCATCGGAGTTATCATATGGGTTATATTTTGTGGTCGACCACAATTTAAAGATAAATAATTAAAACGGAGTTGTTCGGGGGTAGGAGCGGTCTCGAGGTTGGGGTTACGGTCAGGGTTGGCATTAGGGTTAAGCGTTAATAATGTTCGGGTTTGCAGTAGGGCTGTGAGCAGTTTTTGAGTTGTCCATTTTCATGTTAGTGCAACTTACCCGATTCCCCTGCTTTATCCTACTTGACACAAATCCAACGGTGTTGTAATGAGGGCTCCGCTACCAGTGGCGCACTGGCTCGTTTGTAAGCGACTTGGACATGGAAGTATTTTTCGCTGTCTGTCGGGCATCTGAGGATCTTAGAGTGGATACACGCCCCTTTAGCAGCATTAAGTGTGATCTTGCAAGTTTGTGACGTGCGAAAATGTATGGTTCGAGTATATCTATACCTCCCGGTGTTGCACCTTATACCAGGTACATGAAACACTAGGGAATGAGCGGCCCTCCTGCCCCTATATATAGCGGCAGGGCCACGCTGAAGCAAGTAGTTACGGAAGGTACTGAGAGTTTGCATAGAACAGACTACATATGGGATGAGACAAAACCGAACGCTCATTTTTCGGGGACACAGGAGCAGGACTGTATAAGATTCATCCCACGGTAGGGGTTGCACGTTTTGGGATCAAACGTCCCTGACCGGTTGAGCTCGTGAGGTGAGGAACTACCGGTTGGTATGATCATTTTGCAAGTGCTTTTTTGTTTCAGGACTAGCGGATAGAAATGTTGATCGGGTTGCGCGAACGAAAAATCTTGGAAATCATGTTTCGGGTGAGATATTGAGCTCCTCATGTCAGGAGCTCAGAAACGTATTGCTGCAACCCTACTACCGTGGAATGACTCATAACATCAATGGATCAGCACTTCGAAGATGAGACAGGGATGGAAACGTTGCACGATGTGCCGTTTGTCCATAGGTTCTCCAGACGCGCTGTACCACAATGACACACTGCTACACTGTAGTAACCGTGCACCATAGAGTTTTTGAGTTATGATATCTCAATTGAGGGGCGCTATACCCCACTCAAAAAGCGTATTATTCCTAAATTGAAAGTGCAATCCATCGGCCAGACCCATGGCCTAGGTTTAGAACATACACATGTTTCGAAACAACAACGACGTTTCGACGATTTGGGTGAAGGAACCCCATCATTTAGAAGATATTGTTTCCAAAAAGTGCTACCTCTATTATAGTAGCACCGCGTCCAATCATACCTAGATGTGCACCTAGAGGTTCAAGTTTCATGCAAATTGTATTCGTGCTCATTCGAGTTGAGCATTTTGACTGACTTCTATTTATAGTCCCTTTGAGTCGAATTCACGTAGGTCACGCTCTCCGTGCTTTGTATGTGAAAGAGTGGACCACGAACAAAAAAAAACTAAAAAAACGTACATACATGGTACACGTCAAAGGTGCGAGGAACGCTGTAAACAAGATTAGCGACGCAGGGGTCTCGGACAAAAACAAATCGACACCAAAGTACAAATTTTATTTTTGGGAAACCAGATATAGGGTGGGGGGTGTATTCATTTTGATTTAGGGACCCTCCGGCGTGTAGGGGGTAAACACCATACTACTGTAAATGTTATATAAACCAAATTAGACCATCCATTAACCGCCGTACCATCGTATGTTCTACATAAACCAAGTCCATACCAAAACCTATATTAACCAATGTCAACATTTTGATTTAGGGACCCTCCGGCGTATAGGGGGGGTACGTACCACACTAAATCCTATATACACCAATTCAGACCATCCATAAACCGTAGTACCATACTAGAGTCTATATAAACCATGTCCATACTAAAACTTATATAAGCGACGACGAAGAGGAGGAGAAGGAGGGCGACGCTGGGGAGGAGGAGGAGGGCGACGACGAGGAGGACGAGGGGAGCAACGAGGAGGAGGACGGGGATGACGAGGAGAAAGAGGACAAAGAGGGGGTGTGTGTTTTCGTCCCATTTATCCTGGGCGCCAGATGTTTGAACGCACCAGCCGGGGTCATACAGGGGGAAGGTAGACACAGAAAATTTCTCTCCACCTTTCATCCTGCGGTTCTTGCCTTCATTTTTATCGCGAGAGGGGTTCAGCCGTCCCTTTCCCTCGTCAACTTTTCAAGTCGAGTTTTGTTTACTCACGACTAAAGTATCGCTTTCCACGCTATTTGCGATTGTTTTCACTCGACGAGAGATTCGAACCTGCACATAGCCTTCAGAAGGTTTACGAGGTTACCAACTGAGCCACTGGGGACGCCAGGGGTGGATGAGGGGAAGCAGGATGTTGTTAGACAAGAGACGGAGGAAGAAGAGGAAGAAAACATAGAAGCAGAGGATGAGGAGGAAGAGAGGGAGGAGGAAGAAACGAGGTGAACGGGCGGGGGGTTTGATGGGGCAGGGAAGAAGGATGGCGGGCGTGGGGGTCGGGTTTTAGGGGTAGCAATGCCTTACGCTGTTAGCAGGACCGGGCAGCGCTGTACGTCGGAGAAGCAGTGCAGTCAGTTGGGTTAATTTTTGTACGTCGATTTTTATCTTGAGTATGTTTCGCTCGGGTGATTGTGCACGATCGTGGGATACCGTCGCGCTAGGGAAGTATCGCCGGCATACGGTACGACAGCTCCCATTGACCTTGATGCAAGTTATGTACTAGTATATCGTGGAGCAACATCGAGGTAGTCTGGTGTGGTGTCAGATTTTGTTTTTTCGAAGACCCAGGTAGTGGACGCAGTAGTGTATGGTGGCAGCAGTGTATGATAGTATGTGCTTTAGTTCTTGTTTTTTTCTACTTGCATTCCGAAACATACACTCGGCATAGACAATACCGTTGTATACAAAAACTAATCCGGAACGTTGAAAGTCAATCAGTAGTAGACGCTAGATACACCTACATAGAGCAGCGTCTACAGACGTGTGGGACAAACAAAAAGCATTAAAAAAAGGCCCTCCAATATACGGGGGTGGGGGTAGTGTGGTGTCTGGGATTCAGATCCGCGTGCACCCTCGCAGTACCTGGTATGTATTCTTGGGTACCACAATAAGCGTTCTTTACAGCCCGTTGGTGCCAGCCACCTCTGTGTCTCTTCAAACAGGAGATTATAACGCCTTGATAATAATATCTCCAACGATGCCACTGTCGTTACCAGTGTCTCCCCAAGACACCTCGCATATATATGTATTCCACTGCTGACATTGCCCCAATCTCTCTCTCAAGTTACACTGAATTATTCAGCAGAAAAAACTCTTCGACATAATAAATAGTTTGAACAACTATTGTCACCGCACGCATTTATAGATTAATGTTTTGAGAGGCTGTGTTGTTACCGGGAGGGGATTGCGACTTCATTCGAGGGGTTTCTATACTTCATGTTGAGGCGTCTCCAGGGGTTGTTTCAGGTACCCTGACGGGTCCAAGCGTGCAAGGTAACAACGTTGATGTGAGGTGTCGCCCTCGATCAGGGGGTTTCTACACTGCCTCTGCAGGCGCCTCGATGGGTTGTTAAAGTGCCCAGCCGGGTCCAAGCATGCAAATTGACAACGTTGGTGTGAGGTATCGTGAACTCCGTGCAACTTTAATGCACAGAATATTGTTATTACGGGGGAACGTAGTTAACAGGACCAAATATTGGCATTAAAAATAGCAAAATATGTAGATTTTTGTGTATACTGTAGGTCCTGTTAACTACATTCCCCCGTAATAGTGCGCTCTTCTACACCCGTTAGTCCGTCTCAGACTCGAGATTCTATAGACCAGGCGACTACTGGTTGGTCGCCGTCGCTGCCACGCAAGAGTTAAACTGATACACAAAAAGGTTGTGACTCCCTGAGGGAGAGCTAAATAATATCTGCACCAAATCATAGAACAGAACAGTCACATTGTTTGCTGTGTAAGTGATAGACCTAAAGTGGATGTCCCAGAGCAGATGTACTCATTTTCCCCGCTTACCCTGTTAGGTAACTCGTGACCATGAGGTACCGCAGGCACCCCGTCACCTCCCAAGTGCAGCCACTGCTTGGAGCAGTGCCACGTTCCAAATATTCTTATATGAATGCTTCCGTGGGCCTTGTAGACATCACGAATCGCGAAATACGTGTCCTATTGCCCTGGCTCGGGCGGTGTGGACGGCCAAGCGCACCAGTTGTTGCAACCTGTGCCACCGCCACGAGATTGCAAGGGCCCCGAAGAACGTCGAGATACGCCTATGCTCTCGTGTGAGGCACTAGTGGAGTTAAAAGGTCGAGATAGCAGATTGGATTACCACAGCGAGCACTGAAAAGCTGTAGACGATTTATTGTAGCCAACAAACAGTGGCACCAAAAATCCGCTGTTGACCCACTTTTTAGTTGTATGTCAGCAACTAACCGTCTCGAGAGCCCCCCACGCCTTATGACATACTGATGTTTGGTAGGCTGAATAACCTCGTGAGGGGGGGGGGGGTGCCCTATCTCCGTTAGTGCAGAGTCGGCCCTCTCACACGGTGGTATTCGCTTTGTATTCTACGAGTTGGCGCGAGCGAGTAACAGTCGGTCCAGCGTATACATGACCGACTAGGACTGCCACAATGTGCCAGCGCCATTGGCTGGAGTCATTCCACGGTAGGGGTGCAGCAATAATTTCCTAAGCTCCTGACATAACGAGCTCAATATATCAGCCGACACATGACTTCCAAGATTTTCGTTCGCGCAACCCGATCAACATTTCTATCTGCTAGTCCTAAAACAAATTTATACCAGAAACAAATGATCACACCAACTGGTAGTTCCTCACTTCAGGAGCTCAACCGGTTAGGAACGCTTGACCCCAAAAAGTGCAACCGCTACCATGGGATGACTCACTGAGGTCCTAATCCCGGCGCGCCCCCCCTCTCTGTTGTACGAGCAGACTGTGGCAGGCGCAACCACTCCCAAAGCTGACGCCCACGACGCCAACATGTATGTGTGCGATGAGGCTTCGAGTCGGACATCACGCTTGGCAGAGGTGATGGTAGCTGGGGCCACCGAAGCGGGCGAGGACATCCCGTTAGTCTCTCCATTGTTGTTGTTGCTGGAGCGGGCGAAAGACGTGGTGGAGATGGCGGTTCGCCACGAAGATACGCTGGAGGAGCTATTCCAGCTCTGCTGTAGCACTACGCAGCAAGTTGTTGACAAGTACCAAGCCACTTCAGCTGGCTTCGACGTATCTCCCCTGAAAAGTTGCATCGAGGAGTTAGACGGAGTGGCCAAAAAATGTGGCCTCAACGAGAGCAATCTCAGTACCCTTCGATTCCTGAACCATCACGATCGCATGCATAGCTTGCGTGCACGCATCGATCAGCTTATCCCCAGCATGGGCTTGGCAGCAGGGGATGACGTACCTTACCACATCCAGGCCGCGCTGCACATGACGGTGAGCCTCGCCTGCTTTTGAAACAGCGGAGTTCTTCAAAACCTCACGTCGTATGTTAGCATGCATGTGCATGATGGCATTACACAGGCTTGACTGCGTGCTAGAGCCGCCGTTACTATACCGGTTTGCTCAGCATGGCAATGCAGCTCCTGGTGTGCGGAGTTGGGAAATGTTACCGTTGAGCCCTGTTGTCTTCACGTCGTTCTCCGTGGGTTCTTTAGATAACATGGCGATCGTACCCACCGTGTTAACGAAGTAGGAGCGTAACTTCAGAGGAAGGAGGCGGAAATCTCCAACAAGGAGGGATATACTTGTTCGCAAAATGCAATCAATTTCAACTAGGCCGCTGTAGATGAATCGACACCCCACAAATATACACTGCAGCATAAGCAAGTTATGTACCAACAACCCAGCATTGGAAATCACTTAGTTACTGCGGGGCATTTACTGTAGCCCATCGCAGCCACACATCGATTTTAACCTATCGGGATCCCGCCCTCGTTTCTTACATCATTTCCCGAAAACGAACAGAACCACCACGCGACGAAACCGGCTCCAACTGGCGTTCCGGTTTGCCAGCCGTGGATCATCGTGCGTACTGGAGTCATGGATCGTCTTTTGGAGGGATTCAGTCGCGGCGGAGATCCGACCGTGATGGCCCTGGTCGGCCGGAGCGGGTCAGGAAAGACCACCGCCGCCGCTAGCTTCGTCGACTTGTGGCGGGGAACTTACCGCCCACCGTGGAGAGAAACCCATATCGAGGCACGTGTGCGCTCGAAGCGTATGCAGGCGTTGTTTCCAGATGGCGTGCTATGGCTGCGCGTCGGCAAGGGTGGGGGGACCCCGGACCATTTACCTCCCCTGATGCGGAGGCTGGCGCAGAAGCTGTACGAGGAGGTGATGGGAAAATCGGTCGATGATCCGATAGCTGTGGACGCCGACAGCACTACATACATCAAGAAAATCGTCACGGAAAGCAGAGCGGGGGGGAAGGGGCTGTGCTGTCTGGTGGTGGCAGACGATGTGTGGGAGGCAGCGGTCGTTCAGAAGCTTCGGGAGACTGGTATGTGGGTGCTCGTGACGACTCGACACGGTTCACTTGGTTTCGACGAGGGCGTAGTGGTGGACAACCTACTCGTTCACGAGGCAGAGCGGCTTTTGCGGATGGCCGCCGGCCTTCGACAAAGTGACCGCTTGCCGGTCGACGCGCAATCCATCCTGGAGCGCTGCCATCACGTAGCGATGGACGTGGTCTTTGTTGGAAGGTGGACAACGGTGCAAACAGTAGTGGACAGGGTTGCCAGAGAAAACCCAGCCTGGGCAGGAATACTGGGTATGATCGATGCTCAGGTACATGCCTTGAAAGTCGAAAGGGGAGGCGCCTTCGGTATGGAAAACTGCGACATCAACCGCGTTGCTGCTTTGCGTGCTGGAGCCATGTTCCTCGGGCAAGAAGAAGCTACCGCCTCCAAGCTATACGCAGCGCTGACTGTGTTGCCTGACGGCTACGGTTTCAGCGTTTCGGATGCGACGATGCTTCTGGACAACTCCATCGTACATGCTGACAAGGTCAAGGCCGTCGAGGACGCGATGGTCGTCCTGGAACAGTGGGCTATCTTGAGCCAGGAAACCTCTGGGATATACCATGTGCACGATGCCCACATGCACTTTGCGAGGGCGAACCGCGAGGGGTGGGCCACCGTTCGCCAAACCGCCATTCGCAACTGGACGAGCCACATTTCCTGTTTGAAGGTTGCGTGTGCGATGGACGTGTTAACATTGGCAGGCCTGTGGCGTGCATTGGAGCGTGTTGGGGGCGAAAGGTGGCAGGTGTCTAGACCGTACGACGCCCAATTGGTCGCCTTGGGCCATGAAGACCCGTCAAAGGTGTTCGCCGTGCATCTGGTTGGCGACCTGTACAGGCTGGACGACTACGTTGGAGTGGAAGCCCCGATGCGAAAGCTCATCGAAAGTTGCGTCGAGGCACCGGGGGTTGACCCTCTGGTGGAGATGGCGGCCGTCTGGTATGTTGGTCAGGGTGTTCGGCGCCAACGCCGTGTGAAGGAGTACAAGGAACTTGTCGATAGCCTTGCAGGGGTGGTAAACGTGGGGGATCAGCCCGTGCTGCCCGTTCTCGGGTGTAGCACCATGGCGCCGACAGTGCTTTCCAAACCTTCGCTCCTCGTGAACATGGCGGGGGGAACTCTTAACGCAGAGAGCTGGCTTCGGAAAGCTTGGAAAGCTCAGGAAGATGGCGGCCTTCGAACTGGCCCCCAGATCCTTTTCACGCTCAACAAACTTGGGTGGTACGCTCAAAAGGCACAACGCCCGCGGGAGGCAGAGGCGTTCTTCATGAGAGCGCTGCAGATGAGCGAGGTAGACACTGATCCCGAAGACCTTTCCATCGCCAATGCGTTGTACGGGCTAGGCTGGTGTGCTCTGGGCACGGGACGCCCGGGGGAGGCGGAAGTGTTCTTTAAGCGAGAGCTGAGGATCAGGGGAGTGAAGCTGGATCCCGACGACTTGTCCATTGCCAGCACTCTGTATGGGTTGGCTTGGTGCGCTCTAGATACGGAGCGTGTTTGCGATGCAGAGGCCTTGTTCAGACGGGAGCTGACCATCAGGGATGCGAAGTTGGGACCCAACGACTTGCTCGTTGCCCACACGGTGAACAGGTTGGGCCTGTGCGCCCGAGAAGCGGGACGGCTGGGGGAAGCGGAGGGTTTCTTCAAGCGAGCGCTGGCGATCAGTGAGGGACAGGAAGAGGAGGACGATTTGTTCGTTGCCACCACATTGTACGCGGCCGGCTGTTGTATCCGAAAGGCGGGACGTCCTATTGAGGCCGAAACCTGTTTTAGGCGGTCTCTGGCCATTATTGAGACGAGGATAGGGCCCGACGACTTGTCTGTTGCCAGCGTGTTGGACGAGCTAGCTTGGTGCATTCTGGAAATAATGCAGCCAGGGGAAGCCAAAGGTGGTTTCAAGCGCATAACGGAGATCGGCAACGCCAGAGGTAAACGCGACGATTTGCCCACGCCTTGCAAACCGTGCGAGGTTGGCCCGCGCCTTCGAGTGGCCAGAGGATTGGGGGAGGCGGAGAGCTTCTTCAAGCGAGCGCTGGATATCAGTACAGGGAAAGTGGAGCGCGATGATTTATCATTTGCCAGCACACTCGACGGGTTAGGACGGTGCGTTCTGGAGATGGACCGGCCGGAGGAAGCAAAAGGTTTCCTTCGTGAAGCTCTGGGGATCAGAGAGGCTAATAAGAAGTCAGAGGATTTGTCCGTTGCTGACACGTTGCACATGCTAGGCCGTTCCATCTTAGAGGCGGGGAGGCCGAGGGAGGCAGAGGGTTTCCTCAAGCGAGCACTTTCGATTGGCGAGGCGAAGCTGGGACCCGGTCACCTATTCCTGTCCCAGTCACTGAATTGGCTGGGCGTGTGTGCTCGAGAGGCGGGGTGGCCGGGGGAGGCGGAGAGATTCTTCAAGCGAGCACAGAAGATCGGTGAGGCAAACGGGAACAACCGCGATTGATCAATATGTTTCCGGTACGCTCCGTGGGTTGGCGTGCCGCTCGCTTTAATAGGGTCGACCTGGGGAGGCAGACGAGTTCTTAAAGCGAGCTGTGGATACCAAAGAAGCACATGTTCTAGAGTCATCCCACGGTAGAGGTTGCACGTTTTGGGCCAAACGTTTCTGACTATCAATGGTTGAGCTCCTCAAGCGAGGGACTACCGGTTAGTATGATCATTTTACGAGGGTGTTTGTCTTAGGACTAGCGCATCAAAATGTTGGTTGGGTTGCGCGATCGAAAGTCTTCGAAGCCAAGTTTCGGGTCAAACATTGAGCTCCTCATGTTAGGAGCTCAGAAACGTCTGCTGCGCCCCCACCGTGACACGGGAACGCTACCGGATGGTTTGTCCTTTGACGTACAGCGCAGTAGGAGGGAACGCTTAGGGCCAAATTATCCTGACTGGCGGGAATTTCCAACTAAAAACCTACCTACACTATTTGCAGTCCCATCAGTAGGATAAGACACAGTTTGTGGCGGGCAAATTTCGTTCACAACCCTAGGGTCTGGGTGAGGGACAGAGCAGCTTAAAATGCGCGGAGAATGAGAGGTCAAGAGTTACGCATGCTATGATAGGGGTGGAATTGGTTTGCCAAACAGAGTCGGTACGGCGAGGCTCTGGAGGGGAATACCCACCTAATATATCTGGAAGATCGTTGTGGTTTTACGATGTTTGTTCGCCATCGGATTGAGCTCGTCGCGTTGAAGGCTCATTTTTGAGTCGTCGAGATCATCAAAAAGAGGAGTCTCAGAAACGTTAAGCTGCACCACTACCTACCGTAGTGTGCGTCTGATATCCACCTAGAGTGGAGTCACCCCTTTGCAAGTAGGTAGGTTGTAGGGGTGTGGCTGACGATGTCCGATGGCCCGGTGATCGGGGGGAGGGTAGCGGAGGTCTGTTAGAAACGAGCTCGCT
>JBBMKB010090828.1:0-11307 GCA_037833945.1 Alaria marginata
CAACCCCCCCACCCCCCCCCCCTCCCCCCCCCAAATCTTACCACTGAATTTGTTCAAGACATTCCACGCTGTGTCAAGAACTAACTACGTCATAAGCAATACCCGCCTCGTTCCCAGAACCATACCTACCAGGCAAGTATCTACGTCACAGATGCGCACAGTACTCGCATCAACCAGCGATAACATATTCGCACATTCCCACTGGCTAAAACGTTTAATAAGTGTGCTTGCATTCCTGCACGCGTACCTTCACATTCTCAGCCACAAGGTCGGTGTACCCCATTTGCTTGTACATGGCGAGCGCAAATCTTCCCCTGACAAAGTCGGCAGGGAGCGTCACAACCGGCACTCCATTCGACAACCCCTTTTCGGAGACGACGACAACGGAGGGTCCGCAAGCGCCCCGGATAGAGCAATGGGAGGAACACACGTTAGAAAGTTGACTACATACGCAAGCGCAGTAGACCAGTGTAGGAAGTCGTGACAGGAGTGACCTGGTACCCAGCTACACCACCTTCAGTCGCGGTGCACCGCTGTACGATGTTTGCTGAGACACGAGCCGCCAGGTTCTCGCTTGAAAAAATGCAAGCTACTTGCGAGGATTGACAAAATGCTCACCTCGAGAACCGTTAGGCAACCACCGTACGGGAAGGTGTCGAGGATGGCGTCGGCACGGCGAAGAGCATCCGGGTACAGCCAGTGGTGCATGATTCGCAGACGATGAAACAACCCTGTATGGGTGTGGACGTCGAGGGCGAGGTGTAAAGGGTCCGGTGCGCACGAGTGGCTTCGGCCTCGGGGGATGCGCGCTTCAAAGAAAAACAGTGGCGAATCCTCGTACAGTTGTAAGCACAGTATGACGACACTGAAGTGATCAAAGCGTCTGCCACCCCAAATGTGTGGATCGGTAGTACCTTCCGTGCTCAACCGAACAACCTAACAATGGTGGCTGACATTATCAGTGAAAGAAATACCGTTGTCGGGTTGGAACGTCTTTGAAGCAAACAACATGTATTTTAAGCGCCAAGGTGCAGTCGAAAAGACCTGCACGCCAGTCCGTTGAGTATCGAGAAACAGACGTTTCAACCCTTGCAAAGCCTCGAATCCTGCACAGCACCGTCGGAGTTGGGCAATGTTCACATTCCTCTCGTCCACTGCCTATACCTTGCGGGAGTAGCGTTTCCCTTAGCCTGCTCCACACCGTCCGCGTCCATTCTTCGTCGCGCGTCTCGTGAATCAAGACGACACAACCAGAGGGGTCTCCGGCGAGGATGCCCGCAATGGCTACGTCGAAATCTGGGTGAAGCTTGAACAGACGTCCTAGGACGAGGTAGGTGCGAAGGCACAGAGCTTCTGATCCACCAGAGTGGAGCTCTTCGTGCTTGACGGCAAGGGCGGTACGGTCTTTATTTTTTGCCGCCGCTTCATTCACCTTCGCGGTTGCGGCGGCGGCGGTGACAACAGGTTTCAACCCTTGACCATATTGCGCCGAGGTGGGCGACAAGGAGGCCGCGTCGCTGTCTACGTACGGCTCGCTCGGCGGCCCCGGCTTTATCGGTGAGGAGCCCACCTAGCCAAAGAGACGTAAAGCAAAGGAAAGAAAAAAAGGTGCCTCGATATCATGGCTTCCGTGTCGAGATTTCCGTTGTACGTTGCACGTAGTCTGGGGAATCGAAGTCTGTTGGGATCGATTACACCCGTCGTGGGGTCGCAAAGCGACAAAATACACCACTTCCTCAGCGAAGTGAATTGTTTTTCGGCGGGCACTCACGATCCTGGTTGTTGGTGGCGCGCAATCGGTGTGCTCCCAAGGAGCCATACACGTTCGAGGCGAGATGTATACCGGCACGCTCACGAGGCAGACATGCGTCGAAACGAACACGACCAGAAAGCAGCTAACAGACAACATCGATTGCCAGAGCGGCCAAGTTATGCCGCACGGGAAAGCATATCTCCAGGCACGAGACGGTGCAGATTGGCCACGTGCGCCACTTACCTGCATGAAGGGTGCCGTGTTGATCACGTCCATTCGGACCATCTGTTCCAGGTAGTCAAGTTGGCCCTCTTCCGCTTCCGCGTCCAAGGACAGAAAATAGTCGATCGCGCCGGTACTGGGCGTGACCGGATGTCCCCACCAGACACACTGCATCCAGTTTGAGTTCGAGTTGATATTGTGGGTGATACTGACTGTGTTGTGGAATTGGATTGCCTACCGGGGAGACCGCCCAGCCTAGTAAGCTATTACCAGCCAGGATCATATTTTGTGCTGGGTGTCTTTTTGGCGACCGAAGCTCGAGAACACGAGCGTATGCCTAACCCATGCATATCTAGCTGTGCACACCACATCTCGTGCATGCCCCGCGGGTAATCGAGGCAAAGGTCTCAATAGTAATTTAATGGGATGTTTATTAAGCAACGACACGACGTCCAGAGCAAGAACAAACAGCAGCGCTCTGTGGCGTCCACCAGGTAGGCCACATTTGGGTTCTTCCCGCAAGAATTCACAAGGCGCCGAAGTTTAGACAACGTACCTGTACCGGGGCCAGCCTGGCGAACGCCATCAAGTACGTAAGGGGTTCCATACCGACGTCCGGGTACACCAGCACGTCCAGTTCCTCTCGAGCAACTGCTCTCCTCGCTTTATCCAGCTCCCGAGGGGCCTGTTAGTTGGAGCCGTAGCGACCGTCAATGAAAAAGTAAACGCTGCAAAGCTGACAATCATGCGAGCTGTCCAATAGTATAACACTTGCTAGATGAGACCCTACCCTATCTCAGGATCCCCCTCAGGATGAACACTAAGGAGGAAGGACATTTGTACCCCACGTGTTACGGCGCCCACACTGTACGGTGTGGTTCCTTTGCAGTCGAAGGAAGCCAACGGGGTTTCCTACTTGGATATAGAGTACACAAAGTCATAATCTGTTCGCAAGTACTTCTTTGTACAATCCCTACAGCGCAAAGCCGTATGCAGGCCCCGCTTTCCTGAGTGAGAGCTCGATTAGGTCGATATGTTAGGTGGATCCTAAAGGCACAGAGGTGCGCGTGTCCCCGTTGCTGACCTTTCCCTCAAAGCGTTGCATTTCATCCAAAATATTGTAAATTTCCTTTCGCCTCGTGTCGGCTAGGGTGACGTTCCAACCGGGTCACGGCTAACCTGATGCCAGTAATCCACGGTCGATCGGAGGGCTTCGATGACCGGATCACCCCCTGTTGCCTCGCGAGCTTCGATTCCGCTGCCACCGCCGTCATCTGGCCCGAACACGTGGACTTCCAAGTAGGAAGTATCGGCCAGAGTCGTTATCAGGAGGCCCATCATCCTTCCGATGGAGTGGTCTCGAAGGTACGAGGAGAAAAACCCTGGGGAGGAACAAGGGTTGCGTCGTTTTGGCACGCGAGAAGGCCTATGGAGGGCGGATTTCGCTTCCGGTGACCGCGCAAGGTAAGATGCCGCTTACCTGGTGCGTCGTACCTGTTTACAGCCGCCCCGATTCCCGCTTGCGGATTGTGCGAGTTCCGACGCATACGAGTCTCTAAGGGGCCGAGCGTGTGGAAATAAGGTTCCGGTAGAACGCCGATCGTTGTCGGCACCGATCAAAGCGGCGACGGCGAAAGTTCCCGAAAAATCTACTCAATGAAATCGAATCTAGCACGGTGTCATTTTCCAACAGTAAGTGCGATATTACAACAACAGTCTCAACAACAACATCGTTGTTTGGCAGGAGTAAATAATTGCAGAAGGCACGAAAACAGCAACCACACCCCTTGCTCAACCCCGTCCTCCTCCCCTACCTATTCGAATCGGCCTCCTCAAAAGTTCGTCCTTTCGCGAGCTCTCTTTCGCGTCCTCTTCCTTGCGGCAGTGCGGCGACGTATATCGGAGAGACGGAGCGGCGGCATCGTAGACTCCAGCCAGGGAGCTCATGAGGTCGAGGTCTGGGCCCCCCTGGTGTGCCAGGTGAAACGGCGTGGTTCCCACCTGGCCGAGAGGGTCTGTCAGTTGACCCTGGCAGCGAGAAAATAACCACCGTTAGATAAAGATGCCAATGAACGGCAGGGTGTAGATGTCGATACAGCACAAAATTAGAGGTTGAGATTACCTTGTGTTGCACTGTTTAATCGCGAGTTCAACGCAGTCGGCGGAGACTTACGGCAAAGGAAAGCAAGGCCCTCGCTCGCTGGGGCAGGACGGGATGGCAAACGTGACTACAAAAGATGTACGTCTGAGGTAACTACAATCCGACCAGACTGGTATGCTGTGTGGAACGGGGGGGGGTTGGACAGGTGGGACGGAGGGCAGTTACCTCGTCCCTTTTTTGACGCACCTCCGCCCATCGGTCGGTCGGTCGGTCGGTCGGTCGGTCGGTCGGTCGGTCGGTCGATTCGATAGTCGATCGTACGATGCACCTTCCTTTGAGCGAAGGACCCATGAAAAGCATTGCAAAGTTTGAACTAAGAAGTCGCGCCCCCGTCTTTTTGGTAGGCCGAAATCTCGCCTCAATCGTTCAAGAAAATACGACGTCGTAGGCGTGATGGTCGGCTTTGCCTCGACAATAATGGCGAAAGCATCTCACCTTCGTCACTCCAGCAATAATGTTCTCCCTCAATATTCGCAAGTCTCTGGCCCAACTTGCGCGGAACTCGTCCATCGCCCGCAGCGATCCAATCACCGCCGGCGGAACCATTGATAACCCCGTAACGGCCGCGGCGAGCCTGGAGTGTGCATCACGGGCATACAGGCATGTTTTATCCATGCGTCACCGTTGCTCGCAGCCATCTAACAACAAGAAGGTTGTTTTTCTCTTGACATACGTTTATGTGGCCCGGGCGGGTGGGGGCAACGCCAGAAATGTTCCGACCGGGACAATGACTCGGCACCTCCCGCGCTGGTATATGACGTTTTCGCTACCAGCCAAAAGATTAACAAGTGCTACTTATCGTCCATCTCCGTTTGTCGGTTGCGCTTGGCCAACACACCAAGGCAAGTGCGCTGTTCCGAATAAGCCCTTGTCTTGCCATTGCGAAAATATTGGGTGCATAAACTATATGTACACCTTATAAGTTCGTCGGGACGCCTACACGCTTGGGCCACGGGATCGTAGCATCTGCTGATTACGATCAAAATCCGGATTTTTTTTGTCGCACAGCTTAGTTTCTCAGGAAAACACAGTCGTAATCCTCACCTCCCATCGTCGGTTGTTGAAGAGAGAGACATGACGCGAAAATAAAGCTGGACGGCGGCTGACGGCCGGCCGTGGTTGAAAGCTACGGCAGCTAGACGCCTGTCAACCTCGACAGCATCGTCGATCGACAAATTTCCGAGACGCGCAGCTCGCAGGCACGCCGCCTGCAAATGTAAGTTCCAGCCATCGCGAGAAACAGGTTTAGATAAGGTGGAGAGAGTGGCTGACGTTGAAGAAAGATGGATTATGTTTTGGGAGACAATTGCAGAAACGAACGAGACGGGCGCTCACCGAAATTACACGGAAGTATCAGACGCAAGCGCACGTCGATGTCACCCTATTGTATAGTACCAGGCACGAACTACTGTAGTCAAAAATACGCCGAGTCGGCGAGGAACAAACGCCTTTCCACAAACATGCCTACGCGCGAAAATGTCGTCCTAAGGGGACGCTTTCAGTGCATGAACTATCTCCAGAGGCTACCCCTCGCCTTGGCGTATTCCATCTCGGACAAGTCGAAGAAGACCCTACATGCCACCAAGCTGGCGGCCGAATCGGCCAGCTGCTCCCATCCGGCCCCGAGTCGCGCAGCTGCTTCAGCAGTGACGCCGTGTCGACACCTGTGGTTGATCGGTACCGTAAATCGAAGCCGGTATGTAAAACGAGCCTTCACCGAAAGGAAGTCGGGGACGGAACTTTGACGCAGCGATCATAACTCAAACGCATCTGATGTCGACGTTGCCAGTCGACGTCGCCAGCTGGCGAAGTATCGCAGCAACAATGACCGTTTCTCACGCGAACACCTATTTAGCTTTAAGGGAGAGCGATATGAAATTACAGAGGCGTGGGACTTGTCTGTAACTAACTGTGGCCTCCGCATTACACCACGGCCGAGCAAGTGCTCGTACAGCACACGAACCAACAGGGTAAACGTTGAACGTGTACGGCGAACGAATCTGCAGGCTATGTACTGCAAGTGGGCTCGACAAGCGCACCTGACCACTTCAGGGCAGTCGGGACAATCCTTGGTAGCCTCCGGACACACGATGCTCTGGCTGTTCAGCCACCCATGGCGGTACACCTCCAGAATCTCACGCCGCCGCCGAAGTACCACTGTGTTACACGTTGCATCTGCCGCCTCCAGCCAGTCGCCGTCGACGTCTATCAAGATATCCGAAATACCGACGGTTGCTGGACGTCAGGCTATCCCACGATACTTGAGGCGAGCGAATTTAACGTGGGTGTAATCGTATACTCGGGGGTAGGAACGAGAAACAACACCGTACGAAGGGCCCTGCTCTAGGAACACCGTGGTCTTTGGTGCATTGGTGCAACCGACTGAAAGAGCCATGCCATGGAGGGGGTGGCTACTGTAATTATTCCCAGGTTACTAACACGGAGCTCTATACCTCCTCCAATCACCAACTTCAAGAAGATCGTACTCGAAACCCGATGGGCACCCCCATGGCCTACAAGGTATATCTCTGCCTCGTGGTCTGTGACCGCAGCGCTTGTATCTCCCTGGGATGAAGAATCGGCAAGGACACTGAATGTAACGGATGTCGATGGGTAGAAAGCACGGTTCAATGTAAGCAACACTCATACAAGGCGTACGCCCAACGATTCAAACAGCGAAACACCAATGTGTGTGGTATAGCCGGGTCCCAGGTTTGTTCATTGCACTGCACTTTCAGCCTGCTCAAAATCCGTTTTTGGGTGAGGCGTAGAGAGGGAGAGGAGAGGAGAGGATAGGAGAGGTTCAGGTGCTTGGTTGGGCAAATGAGACTGCAAATATATTTGGGAACCTTTCAGTTGAGGTGGTTTGTCCGTCACAACACTCTGGGCCAAAAAGTATCCCCCCTCCTACGAATATGATACCGCGGCATGGCTCGAAAGTAGAGATCCACGTTAACTTTTTGGCTGAAGGGACACCACACAGGTACGCAAGCATGCCCTTTGCCGCAGCAGACTTGTGCGTACTCAAGCACGGCATGCCAGCCGCCCCCTCCAAATTACTGCATGCCAGAAATAAATGCTGCAGGTGCGCTTTAGATGCGGCTTGCAAGACCCTTTGGGCAAGACAACCGCAGGGGGATAACGCGCTCGCGTGCAGGCGTGCAGTACACACTAGAGAGCGCAAAGAAGGGTAAATGCAAAGAGCTCAAAGTACACACTCGCACCTGGTACGTAAATGATATCAAGTATTAAGTGGATACGCCAACCTTTGCTCCAACTTTCAACATTTTCAAGCTACATAACGCCCAAATAGGGTTGACATTTGAGATTTGGTAGGTCCTCATTTTTCCGAGAAAATGATCGGACTGGGATTTGTGGTGGGCGCATCTTAATCTTAACCGCTGCTGTTGTTGCGGTTATAGCAAGTAGACATTTTTTTGTGTCGGTTTAATGTTTGTATTTGACAATCTCCATGGTTGGGTTTTGGAAGCGCTAAAGTCTTGTTAGGCGCCCCACCTTCCACACAGAAATGTCACGAATTTCTCTTAGCGCAGCGCCGAGCGCGAGTGACACAATGACACATACCTGGTAAATCAGATCACGTTACCACAAACCCTATTACGAACAATGCGCGGGTCGCAGATTCGTGTATCCACCCGAAAAAACCCAGAAAACGACGTGAACGGGCTACGACGAAAACTGCCGCGGAGATTAGCCGCACGACGCCACATCCACCGCGAGTCGACACTATTCATACGTACGTAGTTTTCCTGGTTGATCACAAATAATAAAAGTACCAAAGTATGATATATACCAGTATGACATTTCATAATTCAATTACTGTAATAGGGCGAACAACACAGATAGATGAGGTCACGGGTTCTGCTGTGCTGGAGGCGGGATACTCATGTACACGGGTAAACACGACGAAATGATGAAATCAGACATTCATCACTTATTGGATGGGTTCGTCACCTTTCGCTGCAGCCGCCACGATCTCCTCCCCAATTTCGTCGTAGGCAGAGTCCCCCGCGTGTCTCAGTGCCTCCTCGACGGCGACGGCAATCGCTTCATCATCCTCCCGCCCCCAGCCGCGCCAGTCGTGCCCTGGGCTTGTCTCGTTGGAACCCGACGAGTTGAGCGCCATCGTCACTGCCTCTCGGATTCTCCTTACAGCCTCTTCGGGCGCGACTAAAAGCGCGTCGAACCGCACTGTAAAATCTTGAGGCGGTGACACAGCAACAGGCAGTGTAATCGACGGTGAGCATGTGCTAGATCATGGCCTGCCAGCAAGCATGCGGAGTGTGACCTACCAGGTACTCGTTTGTCGTCGCCTCTGGCTTTTATGGCTTCGCGGCCGATCATCAGAAGAGGGCGTGATGACAGAGCTACATCGAACTTGCACTTGATATGCGCTTGATAAAATAGCTTCAGACTGAGAACTACTGTACTTGGTATGCGCGACACCTGTGTGTGCATCCTGCGGGCAGATAACAAAGCATACATAATTCCAATTAATTCTGGATCCAAACCCAACACGTTGATTACAGGTGCGTACATTTTCGTATTGATACATTTTCGGACTTTCGGTCACCACGATTGCCTGGGATATGATAGAAAACATAATCACAGATATACCAGGTACCAGGTATACGCTTTCTGAAGAAGCAGGCAAAGACGAATGTGACCTCGATCGAAATGCGCACACCTATATTTTGGTGATGTCGTTCTGTTGGTATTAAGCCTGAGCCAGCCGAAGTGGACAACGGTACGGTGACTGGGATCTCCAGCATCCTCGCCTTTAGCCAGGGCTCTTCGCCTGAAGATCCCATCACCTCGGCGGCCGTTGGTATCCTTCTGACTTGCATGAGGAGCAACATCGCGACACATCGTTTAACGTACCGTTGGCGTGGACTAGTGCCGCGCATGCCAACGCCGTGTAGCAGGTATGGAAGTCAATACCACTTCCACGTAGCACTTCTTAGATCGCAACGTGACGCTGAAAACGTGAAAACACGCAAGATACATGAATGATTGCGTCCCCTCATCGGTAAGGCGTCACGAAGCGTAGGAACTCCCGGAAACAACAAATAAAAACAAGAAGCAAAAAAAAAAGAAGAGGCAACTACCCCGTAGTTGTCGCCTTGCTAGCGATACGGCAACGAGGACCAATTGCGACATCGTCGCATCACAGGAGGTTCGCCTTGTGTCTGGCGAGTAAACTCTAGCGCTGTTCGGCTGTCGCACGGCTGCTGCGGCGGAGTACTCCAGTCATATAATATCGGAGCTCTGCAGCTCTCAGAGTCAAGACCGTCCGCAGGCAAGATGGATTCAAACAAGAATTTCCACGGCGGCGAGAAGGACGAGGTTGCGGCGGATGCTGTGCTGCTGCCGAGGGCGTCTGGCCAGGATATCCTCCACCGCTCCTCCAAAAACGCCGGAGAGGGGGCTCACCTTCAGCTCCCGGTAACGACGAAGGATGTCACCTTCGCCGAGGCGGAGGGCCCGCCGCCTACGGTGTTGGAGCAGGCTGGGGCCGCCTTGTTTTACGCCATAGCTAGCCTCATCGTGATCTTTGTCAACAAGGTAAGCTGAGAGGGAGAGGGGTTGATTGATGGATTGTTTGCTCGCCGTTGTTGTTTAGGTGTGCGCTTGCTTGCTTGGGGTGGGCGTAGGAGGGAGGGCGAGCGAGTGCCCTATTACCTATCATAGGGGGTACATATATAGAAGGTAGAACGAACCCTTATACCGTACCAACGTCTGAGAGCACCGGATAGAACTACACTATACCTGCGTTTTTGGGGACAAACAGCTTGGAATATGTCGGGTATCACACCATCGATACGCACAGCAGTATGTATGACTACTGCTGTAGTATGGTACCATAGATACTGCTGTACACCGGTATCAGGTACTTGGTACGGTTTTGGCCCGAGTACGTACGATATTTGTTCCGGCGTTGCAGCAGCCGTGAACGGCCAACAACCCACCGCCTTATATATACGAGTAGGATACGATATCTTCGAGGGGTCGGGCTGTTGACTAGGCAGCACTTCCAAGGGGTCAAGGCACGGGTGTAGACCAAGCCTACCCCCGGCCCTAACCCTATATCCTCAGCCTTGTCCCCAACCCAGACCCAGACCCCCTGACTCCAAACGAGCCAGAGCGTTCTGCGCTGTTTTCAATATTTTTGAATTGTTCCGAACTGCGGAGCACGGTTGGTTACGCTTTGCCTCCTAATACAGACCAATCCTGGAATTGTTTGCCTTTGAGTTGTATATACGTAACTACTGCTGCTGCTGATGACTGCTGGTCACTGATCACTGTGATTGATCGCGGATCACATGATAGGCAGTACGTATCGTTTTTCACAGGCTGTGAAACGACGTATGATATATATACCCTAAATGGCGAATGGCTCGGTCGGTTTTCGTTTTTTCGCCGAGAATGTCGATCAGTTTCGGTAGGTATAAAAAACGAAACCGAACCGCAACGGAGGGCGCACAGAAAAAAAAGTTCAGGACCAACACTCCGTTTTTTTCATTTTGGGCCGTTCTGAGTTCTGAGGGGGGGGGGGTGTACTCATTTCTTGCATAGTCGCAGTCATAAGACCATAGACCCTCGCATCCCTACAATGCAATGCCGGGACGGAGGACGTCCGTTCTGAGGGGGGGGAACACCAGGCAACCATCCCCCCCCAAACAAAGATGGGGAATGACGGCACGTCACCAAAAAAACGAGTAGCCGTCACAGCGCACGGCTGTCATACATACATAATGTTTCCATCTCACAGCTGCAGTGTATTTTTATTTTTTTTGTAATATACATACCAGTATCTGGTATACACTAAATCCTATATATATGTTTTCCACACTAATTCTTACGTAGACTAAACAGGGAATTGGGAATTGGGGGATTTCCTCCGCGAAAGTGACACACTAACTCCACTATAAACTTTGTCGACACTAATTCCTATATAAAAAAGCAGGGGATGGTGGGGCGCCATCCCCTCTTTGAAACCGTCAAAGATTGACGAGACTCTTCCCCGTACCCCCTCCCGCACGCACACCCCGGCGCGCTGGGACACACAACCGACGTGTGTGTGTGTGTGTGTGTGTTCTTCACATTAAACCGTTCTTTCTACCCGTCGACATCCAGCACAACCAGTGTC
>JBBMKB010090839.1:0-40355 GCA_037833945.1 Alaria marginata
GGCGTGTTCCAAGTGGGAGCGCTGAGAGCGAAGCAGGTCCCATTAATCAAGTGAATAAGGTTTGAATAATTTTCGAGAACATCTTTAAGTATATCTATGATGGACAGAGTATAACCAACCCCCCCCCCTTCTGTTTTATGGCGCATTATCAATTATTGTACGCTTCCCACCTAAAAACACACGAGACGAAGGTGCACACATCAAATGAAATCAATGTGCAAACTGAACTAACATAGCCGCGGTATCCACTCAGCCTCAGCATAGAGCTCCCCCCGTTCCCAAGTTAACCAACTCGTGGCTACTGACTACAGTAGCAGTTGCTGTCTGAAATGCTGCCTACCATGAACATAGAGAGGAACCCGCCTGCTGTCTGGGATGTTGTCAGAGTGATGACCCGCGGACATGCAGTGGAAAAAGAGCAATCGGACAAAACCCACTACACAAATATCAACGATCGCCTCGCCTCCCCGAACTATCTGACAAGGTGTAGTATGCTCACAGCTATTCATACCACGTAGCTGCGAATTGCGGGGGGTCGTTCCCCATAAAGGGTATATCAACTCTACCAACACTACAAAAACCAGTGACGGCGTAACAGTCACGTGCTGCTGCCTCGTAAAAACAATCCAGAAAAATGCCGATGATTGCTGCTCTCGCGATGGTGTGCGCGCCGGTCGTGGGTCTCCGTGTGCCATCCTGCTGCCGTTCTCCGTGGCCACCTCGTCGCCTTGGCCCACTCGGCCCGCTCCTTCGCACGTGCTCTCGTTGCCACCCCCTTCCAGTCGGTTCCCCTTCTCCCCCGTCCCAAAACAAAATGCTCCTCGCAGCTTGCCGTACTGATCTGAAAAACTAAAATTCTCGCGCAGGGTGAGTTCAATCCGTCTCTTCCCCGCTCGTCGACGCTCAGTCTCCCTCCTCGTTCGTATGTACGTGTGTACCTGTGACCCCAATGCTTTTGTTTTCCGTTTTTTTTGTACCTATTACGTACAATGCGTATGAAAATACAAGGGCTCCGCTCCGCGAGCGGCTGGCGTACCGGTATATACGTGCGTACCCGTGACTCACACTACTCGTCTTTGCTTTCTTCATTGATTGTCCTCTTCTTCATGTTTTTTGTTTTTTATTTTGAAAATAGTGTTTTTTGGTCGTTTTTTGCAAGTTACACCCGTACTGCCGATCAGAACGCGACATCGCCAGTAAGCACACAGCACAGCACAGGGCAATAGCTCTTGGCATTATGAAGTCGCTATTACGGAGGACCGTAGTAAATAGGACCTACGGTAAACACTGAAATCCTGTTCTATAGAGGGTCGTGAGAGCATGTCGTACGCGTCCGCAAAAAAAATGATGACCAGATACAGTGGTTGAGTGGGCCCGGGCTCCGTTATTTAGACTTTCTTCTCCTGTGTGTGTGTTGTGGCCATCCTGTAAGCTGGCCTTGCGCGGCGAAAATGGCACCGATCTGGGCGCGGCCGGTGCCTATAGGGGCTCCAAAACCACATAACCATGCTCGGCCACTTGTGTCGAAAGTCTTGTTGAGTTCGCGGAGTAGTCGTGGTCCCTAATTTTGGTGCCGGTGCTGCCTGCCGTCCGGTCGGTGCCGCCCTGTAAAAAGGTTCGCTCATGCGGAGGCCTTGTTTGTCTTGCTTTCACTTGGGAATCGTGGAATTGCCAGCGCACAAGCCAACCTGCAACAACAGGCACCACCAGCACCACTGCACCAGCACCCCACCACCACCACCACCACCACCACCACCACCACCACCAGCAAGAAGATGCTCAGCTGCATGGTGGTGGTTGTGGTTGTGGTTGGGTTATTGTGGGGTCACTGGGAAATCGTGGAATTTGAACAGCAGGCACCAGCACCAGCAGCACCACTGCACCAGCACCCCACCACCACCACCAGCAAGAAGATGCTCGGCTGCATGGTGGTGGTGGTGGTGGTGGTGGTGGTGTTGGTTGTGATGGGGTTATGGTGGGGTCGTGGCTCGATGATGGTATTGTTCTCGATGCATGGTAGTGGTGGTGGTAGCGGTGGCGAAAACAAAGAAGCAGAATCCCACAGCCACATCAAACAGAAACGAGGGACTGAAGGGCAGAGCTCGCAGAGCTCTTTGTGTGGTGCTGTCGCGGGGTTCGGTGTTGGTATGGTTCGGTACCAGAGGTCATTGCTGCTTGCTGGTACCTGTACATTCAACGCACGTGTTCGTTCAACTATGTAGACCAGTTCGAGGTACAAGTCACTATCTACAAGGTTTCTGCGTCGGACGCCGCCCGCTCAACCAAATTACTTACTACTTAGCTACTGTTTATACTACTATTGCTATATGCTACTTTACTGCTGCTACTACTACTGCTACTGTATGTATCAAACGTATATACCACGCATTATTGAGAACATATGAAAAAAAAACACGCCTGCTGTACAGGGTTTCTGCGCTGACGACGCGCATCGCTTAATGAAAGCGAGATCCCAATATTACTGTACTGGTGTTGTTGCAGGCAGCGGTGCCGCTATGGTGCTGTGCGGCTGGTAGCACTTTGTTTTCAACGGAAAATTTTGTTCCTGTGTCCCCGAAGTCTTCGCTGGCTGGTTGTATCCCGTAGTCTTCGCTGCTGGCTGGTTGCGTCTGTACCGGCTCCATTGGCATAGCGGCGGGCTAGAGGTCAGCAGGGACAGTCGTGCAACTCCGCAGCGTGCTTGGGGTGTAGCAGTCCTTTGTAACCACTGTTATCACACACCCTTTTATCACACACCCCATAGAGTATGCCATCTCGCTCGGGAATGCGTTTGATCAAATCCTAAACGACAATCCAATTTATCACCGGGGGACGTTGTATATCACACCCCTGGAGTGTACCACCCCAGGTGATAAGTTTTTGGAGTCCCAAATGTCATCACTGGGGGTGTGGAATACACCGTCATATACGGTAGGCCGATGTTGATTACTAAACCTAGGGCTGTGAGTTGGCTGGTACAGCTATTAATACCTGGTAGTTCTTATCAATAGTTATTATTAATACCAGGTAGTTATTATTTATAGTTATTATTAATACCTGGTATATAGTTATTATGAATAGTTGAGTGGCAGATGGCAGAGTAAAAGCTAACTATCTGACTTGGCCAATGATAAGAAACACTACAAGTCAGTCGACCCACAAACGCCAGTCAGATGCCAACCCTAAGAAATCTCTCTGTAAATTACCGCCCGCGACTATTCATAACTGGAATACCTAGCCAACTAGTCTAATATCTAGTATTAATAGTAGCAACTAGTCAAAGACTTATAGTCGGCCAATTCACAGCCCTGACTATTAATAGAGCAGTGGCTAGAGCAGTATCAAATTATTACCAGTAGTATAATACATACAGTAGTAGATTAGCGCGGCACCCTGGATAAACAACCCGCTTGTATCATACCAGGTACAGCGCCGCTCCACGGACTATTAATAGTGCCATTCTTGTCCCTGGACCCAGTCTGACTTCTAACATTTTTTAGTCGTGTTCACATGATGCGGCGATACCTTCACGCCACGTTGCCTGGTTCCGGAATAGTAGACAGATGCCGCCTTCTGGCGGACAACTCACTGCCTGCACAACCTGCAGGTAGACTACCGGTAGTCGAATACGCTACTGTCTGCCGTAAAAAGTATTCAAAATAGGGCACTGTCAGCTTTCAGCTTTCAGTGCTGCCTAGAGATAGATCATCGCGCATTACAATTTGTTGGGGCTGCGCACTGGCACAGTATTTTAACTGCCAGCAGATTACTGCTGCCAGTATATATCTACTTATTGAGCCTCCAGTATATATTGCCAGTACATTTTATCGTATGTACGTCCAAGAAACACGCTATGTTATTTGACGGAAAACCATATTTTTGAGTCCCGGCAGGCAGGAGGAGAGAGCTTGGGGATGAAGCGAAAAGACGTCTTTCTTCTACTCCGGCGACCTTCCAGCGCTGCCTCTCACCAACCCGGGGGCGGCGATCGGTCTCGCTAAGCCCGGCCGCCTCGCTTCGTTCGGCTTTACTCGCCTCCCTGTGTACTGATGCAGTCCAATATACTGATTCTTGACGCAGTCAGTATAATGTCTACTAACTGAGCCGCCAGTGCGTACCCCTACAATTTGTTCATGCTTACTCACACGTGCTGGTTTCTAGAGATGTGCTGGTAAGACAACGACACAGCAGCAGTACCGCATTATCAATGGGACAGCAGTATTTAGCACTGAATCATAATATTTGTTTGACCTGGTTGCTGAAGCTGTTGCGATCGGTTTTCTGTGACCTCTCACGTCGATGCAGGCTTTGCTCCATTCGTCGCACCTGTACCACGAGGCTACTCACAACATGGCCTCTCACGGAATCAGCGTTGGCGAAGTTTCCATGGACGTGGGCAAGATGATGGAGAGCAAAACAACAAAAGTCGACCAGCTGACCGGGGGAATCGAGTACTTGTGCAAGAAGTACAAGGTAACTTCCATCTTTGTACAGTATTTTGATACTGTGAGGCAAAGGCGAACATGGTGTCACCGCGTCTGTAGGTAAAGTAAGTACTTGTATTACACTTGGTAGTACTTCATTTTTATCTGACATCTGGTGCGCTATGCTCTGCATGGCGGTATGATACGTCTATCAGGTGGACTACATCAAAGGCTTCGGGAAACTCGGCGGGCCTAACACCGTGAATGTGGACTTGACGGAGGGCGGAAAGCAGTCCTTGGAGACGAAGAACATCCTTATCGCAACCGGCTCGGAGGTTACCCCGCTCCCACCTGTCCCTGTGGACAACTCGCAAGGGAAGATTGTCGACTCAACGGGAGCGCTGGAGCTTAAGGAGGTGATTTTAGAAGATGACAGCTGTACTGTACAAGTGCACTGCACATGTATTAACAGTAAAATTAGTAGTAGGAGAGAGAGGAGAGGAGAGGAAAGGTTCAGGTGCTAGGTTGGACAAACGAGCGAAGTCAAGTGGCCGTACGCAAATTATACAACTGTTGCGAAAATGTCGGAGGACTTCTTGTCGCTGTCGGGCATAATACCTTACATGAGGCAATCGGTGGTCGCCATGCTTGCAGGTCCCGAAGAACCTGGTGCTGATCGGCGGTGGCGTTATTGGCTTGGAGATGGGATCTGTTTGGGCTCGACTGGGCTCGAAGGTTACGGTTGTCGAGTTCCTGGACCGAGTATGCCCTTCTATGGACCAGGAGATCACCAAAGCGTTCACCCGCGTCTTGAAGAAGCAGGGACTCAAGTTCAAGTTCAAAACGAAGGTATTTGTTCGGCTAGCGAAAAGCGGGTGTCCTTATCGTCTAGCAGCAGGATGTCTGAGCGAAAAAATCGGGTTTACATTTATGATACCTTGAGGGGGATTGTGTCTACACACGTAGAGGCGAGTACAAGTGGTTATTCAGAGCTTAATCGGTTCGGCAACATCATTAACGGCAACCACGTACATTTAACCTCAGAAGGCGCCCTTGGTCCTGTGTACGCCGTTCAAATGCGTTTTCTGACGAATCGCGGTAGGTACGTGTGGCCAGGGTCACCTTGTCTCGGGTTGTGTGCAGTGTCCGAGTGAGGGTTATAATAGCCATAACAGTTGCAAAATTATGTCGACTCGTTTGCTGCAAACGTCTACGCCATGTTTTACCAACTACGCGCTATCGATATATCAGTAGTGTGCTTGCTCTCACGGCACACATGTTGTATGCGATCTTCGCCCGTGACTCATGTTACGACTTTCTTTTGTGGATTAATAGGGTAGTTGCCTCCGCCAGTTGGGCAACGTACCTGTATTTGCGGCTTTGTGTGCAAATTTCATACCCAGTCTGTGTCAGGTCAAACGAAACACACGCCAATTCTTGTGCATCCATGAGCTTTTGAGGAATACAGCAGCAACGTTGGATCACCGTCCATATACGCATAATGTTCTACTTCTACGCTCGCAGGTGACGGCTTCGGAGGTGACCGAATCGGGCGTCAAGCTCACGATGGAACCGTCCAAGGGAGGAGCGTCCACGACCATGGACGCTGACGTGGTTTTGGTGGCGACCGGCCGGCGACCGTACACGGCCAACCTAGGCTGCGACGAGATGGGCATTTCTTTGGACAAGATGGGCCGTGTTGAAGTCGACAAGCACTTCCGCACAGCAGTGCCTTCTGTCTATGCGATTGGTGACTGCATCGCGGGCCCGATGTTGGCGCACAAGGCGGAGGAAGAGGGCATTGCCTGCGTCGAAACTATCGCAGGGTTTGCTGGGCATGTGAACTACGACGCTATCCCTGGCGTGGTATACACCTACCCGGAAGTGGCAGAGGTGAGGCCGATGTGTGGACTTGACATCCATTTGCGACATTGGAAATTGATTCGGCGTGACATTTCGTGCCCGTAGTTTTTTTATTGGTCAATTTTTTTTTTATTATTAGTGGAAAATCCTTGGTCGGCATGTGCCGACATCCAGGATCGTAACGGCACGTTTCTAAAAACAAAACTGGAAAGATGGCGGTGGATGATGACGTCAGCCTTATTTTTTGTTACCTGGTACATGGTACATGGTACACTAAAAAAAATGTTAGAAATGTGTGTGTGTGTTTTTTTTCTGAAAATAAGTAAAAAGTACAAGAATGGAGTTTGGCGGATCGGAGAAGTAAATATAGGGAAAACGGGATGGGAGGTGAAGGAAGCATACATAGGGAAAACTGTAAGAAGGTTTTGGATGCTAAAATCAAGTTTCCAATATTTCCTTGGTTAACCCTTGTTGGACCCATGCACTGTATAGCAACCAAATACACAAAAAAACGAGGAGAGCGGTCTTTTCAAGCGTCTACGTAAGAGCGTGCGGCATTACTATATACGAGTATCAACATGCAGCGCGCTTGTCGTGCAGCTCCTTATACTGCAGTGTGGGCACCCCCCCCTCCACAAGTGTCCCTGACTGCTTCGTTTGGCCGATGCTGTAATTATCATTTGGTCTCCATATTTCCCCCCCCTGAAGCCCCAAAGGAGTCAAGCATCTGATGCTGAAATTGTTGTTTGTGCTGTTTGTTATGCACCAGGTGGGCAAGACGGAGGAAGCTTTGAAGGAGGCAGGAGTGGCGTACAACAAGGGGACCTTTCCGTTCTCGGCCAACAGCCGTGCCTCGTGCGTGGGTGACAAGGATGGAATGGTCAAAATCCTTAGCGACAAGGAAACGGACCGGATTCTTGGCGCCCATATTCTAGGGCCCAACGCGGGCGAAATGATCGCAGAGGTGGTTCTTGCAATGGAATACGGAGCCTCGAGCGAGGATATCGCCAGGACGTGCCACGCCCACCCCACCCTTAGTGAGGCACTGAAGGAAGCTTGCATGGCAACGTACGACAAGCCTATTCATTTCTAGGGTGGGATATTTTGGATGGTGTTTGATCGTTTCTGTGCCTTGTCGAAGACAGCGCACTCTGGCACATCAGAGTAACAGTTGACTTGAAGGCGTAATTGGTATCGACTGTACAGAGATGTTACGGGGTGAAGCGCAAACGCGCCTATGATACCGCAAGCACGTCCTTCACCGTACTGATATCTGCAGCCGAGTGAGATGGTTCGGATGGCGCACCGTGTATGATTCTCACATCGCGGCGGGATCATTACGTGGACGTCGCAAATTGGCATCAATTGAGCATAAATTAATCCTTATACGATGGGTCCTACTTTTTGGCCTTCTTCTTTTTAGCTTTGGCTAGCTTGGCAGCCTCTGCCTTCTTTTCCGCGTCCACCTTTTCTTGATGGAGAAGGGCTATCTCAGCGTCCTCCGCGACTTGTTGGGCAAACCTGCATTCGAAAACAAAAGTACACATTACGTAAACGGCGTGCTTTTGACGCTGTTACTCCAAGTGGTGCGGGCAAGTTGTGAGTGGGGTGGCTTGAATACTTTGTTTCGTAGAAGCCTCTGGCATTCACGTTGCCACGGCAGGAGTAGAACTTCAAGCGAAATAATCTGTTTCTTGGGTAAATAATGCCCCAACATTGAACAAATGTGTTAAAACTCAAGTTGTAGGGTTCTGATTGCTGGCTTTAGTGCAAGGCTCTGAATCGCCCGTAGTCAAGCACATATAAATATACCAGTACATGGTAAGGTTACCTTTTTTCCTCTGTTTTTCGACGCTCCTCGGCACGTAGCTGCTTTTGATCCTCAAGCCATTCGCGCAGTTGCCTCTCTGCTCTGAGCTGGTCCTGCAGGGCTTTCTCCTCGGCCAAGACCTTGTCCGTGATTGCCTTCTCGTGGCGGCGTACCGCTTGGCGTTCTTCAAAAGTTTTTAGGTTGTCCTCCAGTGCAGTTTTGAGCTTGTGCTGGTCTGCCATCGCCAGTCCGTTTTGTCCGACCTCCAAGAAGGTTATCGTCTGGTTTGATTCCATCCCCCGCGATAACGCCGCTCCTGCCTCTGCACCCAGTGCGCATCTCCAAAGATTAATCGATGTCAGCGTTTTGTTCTTACTGAACATATCAGCAAGAACTCGTATTCCCGAAATGTCTTCCCCACCGCGTGATAAGGAGTTAGCTTCAAGACTTAGACACTTTAGCGTTGTGTTTGAGCACAGCGACTCCCCGAAAGCTCGACACGCGCGTGCTCCGAGTTTATTCGAGCCTAGCGACACATTGACCAGTGCTGTGTTGCGCTTGAGCAAGCGTGCAACGTACGCACCGGCTGGATCGTCAATTTCGTTGCACGATAAATCTAGGCTGGTCAGTGAAGTATTCGTCCACATAGCCTTGGCAAGAGCACGAGCCGTGATGGAGTTAACCTCAATCCGGGCGGTTGGGGGTGTAGAACTTTGCTTGACCTGTGCGTATGGAACGGAAGAGGCGCATTCATTATAATTGTCCTCATCCAAAAAGACCAACAGTCTGCACGCTATGATCAGTAAAATATACATGCACACTCTTGGTGGCACATAACTGAACGGTAGGTGTGCATTCGGCCGCCGCAAGAAAACTTCGTGTTTTATCTTGTGCCAGGTATGAACGAGCACGTTGTACTGCTGTCGTATTCATAGTGCATAATTTTGTTTGAAATACCTTGGCATGCATCTTTTTGTTTGAAATACCTAGGTATGCATCATTTTGTTTTGAGATTGCCTGTAACCGCGCAAACCCAAACTCGCGTCCGAGCATAGGAAGCATACGCACACACACCGTTGGCCGACCTAGATTTTTTCTATCAAGCTGCTGTATGCGTCACCATTCATCGTAGCAAAGAGAGCACCGCAAAGAGAACGCCGAAACACTCACCAGCGTCAGCCAGAATTCGATTCTGTGATCCTTTTCGATTTCGAAAATCTCTTCTCTCAGTTGTCTCTCCAGCATCATGCGTTTCCTCTGCAGACCCGCTTGCTTGGCTGCTTGTTCTCTCTTCTCTCGCTGGTGCTTGATTATGCTCTCCTTTTCCAATTCAAATTCTGCGTCTAAGATTTTCTGCAGAGTGACGACGTCTTGATCTCGGAATCCGCTGACGCGCGAATTCCTGTTTTCAAGCTGCATAATGGACGGTGGAATAGAGAGAACGTATGACGTCATACAGCGCATTTGGGAGAGTCGGTATTTTGACCGACTTGTGCCTCCGAGGGAACGAAAACGGCAAGACTAAACATGCTAAAGGTTTGCGCGTGTGACGTACCAGGGCGTCTGGCGTTGAGGCACGTAATATACGACACCTTGAAACTACACTACAAGTTCCTCTTACGGTAGCTCTACGTCCTTGCCTCTTCGATAAGGCGCGCATTGGAAAAGTCATTCGCATTGGGCGCTTGCAACGATGTGTCCAGTCCCTCCGTCGCATTGCGGCCATTCTTGGTCTGGCCGGAGTCTTCTTCATCATTCAGCGAGTCCCCAAAATCTTCCATGAACGCACCGCTGTCGCCTGCATCCTCCATGTTCCGTTAGGCTCCCAGCGCAAACCCGATAAGCCTTTGTACAAGGAATGCGGGCGCAATTGCTTGTGAGCTCGCTCGTGAGTCGCTACAACTTTTTATTATTCTCGAAACAGTTTCGTATGGCAGTACCGCCTTCGCAAAAAGTCGAAACCCGACCAGCACGAAAACACGAAGAATCGTTGTGTGTTGCCGTATGCAGCTGGCTGGCTGTGTACCGTCGACGCTGTCGTTGTGAAGCAGGATGCGTTGGGCTCGGCAGCTTATGAGTGCTATGGTGCTTCTGGTTCAAGGAGAGAGGAACGAAGCGGCTGGTGAGTGAGTGGTAAGATGCGCAAAGCGTTTTTTTCGAAGATATTTTCAAGATCTGGTCGTTGAAAACATATCACAACGATGATGCCAAAACACCTGGGGACGTATCATACAATCTTGATGGATCTGCACTTCGCTGCAAAAACCTCCATAACTCCGTATACATATGCCTGGTGACCCTCGACGGCTCGCAGGGCCTAAATGGCATTTCCCGCAGCAATTCAGCGCACGCTTGGAGATTGTATCTCACATGGTGGATCGGGGAAGGGAGTATCCTCCGTGGAAACGCGAGATGGATATCGCTTATGACTATGTGGCCGGACGGGCGAAAGTCGTAGTGGCGGAAGGTGTCAACACCCGCAAGACGTTCCTTCGCTTGTACAGGTTGAACAAGGAATACATGATACGCGAAGGAGAGTTTCCGTCGTGCAGAAGGAGTTATCTGGGTGAGTGATTCACTACGGACAAGTTGGCTCCAAGTACAGTAGAGTCCAGCAGTAGGGATACATTGGATGCGTGCGCTCTCTAAGTGCCCAGCGGTGAGGAGTATGCAGATGCACGCCCTTTTCTGTCGGTACCACACACGCCGATTCGTGTTGGGTGGTATCTTAAATCCCAACGCTGTAGGTATTGGATCTACTTGTGGCTCGTACCGGGCACACACACACATGATAAATACTGTACTCGTAGACCGACGTTTCAATGTTAGGCCTGCCCGTCCTGCGACGTCGGCTTCTGGTACGCAAGGCTTATAGGGGTGCCCTCGTCTACAGTAGTAACATGTGTGTACTGTATACCAGGTAAATGGTAATTCTATCGGGGCACATTTTGACTTCAAAGTAATTCAGAGTATGGTTTTCGTTACGTTTTTTAAAGTTGTCTCGGTGTTGAACATTAGGTAGAACTCTAAGAACAGCATATACCCAAGGGAGAAGGGTGTGCCCTGCAATCGAAGGAGGTTTCTCTAGCCTGTGCAGGATCAGTTGACCAGTTGACCCACGCGGGATCAACTACCAGACCAAAGACAGAGGGCTGACCATGGCCATTTTGACCTTTGATGTGCTCGTTCGTCGCACAATGTTACTCCGTATACTGCATAGGTGAAGCGATGCCCTTGCCAGAACTCCCCCGCACCGCGGCATATGAGGTCAGACCGTAAAGATAAGGCAACACGAACGGTTACGAGTGTGTACTAAGTGCCATTGCACTGCTCGCTAGCATTGGCGGCCTGGTTAGAATAGAGCTCATAGCTCGGAGTGTATATTACCAAGACATCACACAAATGAAACCAGCCGCGTATGTACGAATGCCAAGAGAGCAGTCACATAATATTAATAATAGCAATGGTAAAGGGAGACCCAGCAACTGATCCATGCGGTTGCTTCGCTCCTGCATAGAACTCCCTGAACTCAAACGATGAAACGCACTAGGCACGATTCCTCTGGTATTTGGTCAATTTCCCATCAAGCCTGAGGCGTACATGCATAGATGCAGGTTCATCCTAGGGGTCATCTTCTTCACGTTTGAGTCAACTGATGTCTAATATATTCTGCGCGTTCGATTCGATCATATGATCGATCGTAGTGACGTTAAGCTCCGGTCTAAGGGTTGCATGAAGTGCGCAGTTCGGAGCATACTTGTTAGATATTGGGGACGCTTCTTGGCTTCCAATCTCGCGCTGCTCATACACGGCAAACTTCGGTTAGGCTACGCGTCAGCAATTGGTATAATCGAGGAACCACTGCTGAAGTTTGCGAGTGCATTGCCGAGGTTAAGAGGCAACATTTTGCCTGTCATCACAACGTTATAATCCTCTGAGATTCGGATTTATGCCGCTCCCAATCCAGTTTCGCAAATAGGTGCATAAAGACTCGCCGTCTTTCTTTGATGGTTTGATTGAAGTAAATTAATATCTTAGAGCAACACGGAACGATTGCTCTTTGCACAGTGCCTTTCCTACGACGAATTAACGGATACATTTTTTTATTTTACCTACTCCGATTTTGAGGCTTTGCGGAATTTGAGTTTTCGGTTCGTGGCGACAAACAATAGGTTTGTTTCTTGTACCACAGTAGTACGTTGTCTTCGAGCGAACCGTACTACAAAATGTATTGTCAACAGCATGCAGACTTTTGGGATGAAGACAAGGATGCTTCACATTGCCCCTGGTCGTCCCTCTTGCTTCAATCAATTAAGCAGGGTATGGAGATGTTGGATGGATCACTCTGTGAGCACTGGATCCAGAACGATGGAGTGTCCCGGGTCCATGTGTTCATCGATAGCACCAGCCAAGGTGAAGAACTTTGCGTCGGCTAACATCATATAGAAGCGAATGTTTTTTTAGTGGCGGCACGCTGGTGTAAATACTTGAGACGCCTTTGGTCGACATTGGTCTTGCGGGCACAGGCAGAAGCAGCGGTTTGACTTTGCCGAAACAATGAAATGGTTCGGAACACCCTATGCGAGACCGTAGACCCCGGCCGCTAATATTTTGTAACTGTCCCACGGCGCGTGTATGTTATTTCCATGCCTGCCGCAGTTCCCAGACGGCTGTTAGAGGAGACCGTGAGAGAGGATGCCGCCGCTGTTCCCCTTGTGACTTACGACTTTAGGGATTTCAAGGTCGGCCCACAGGTAATTAACGGAGTACGGTGTATCGGTAATGAGGCCCACCCACAAACTAGTGGGTGGCCGATTAAGTCGCGTTTTCGTTTGAAGCCACGGCAATGCACTTTGGATACACCAGTTCGCTGGTAGAAGAGGCACATCCGCGTCGTTGCTCGAACAGCCGTAACAGTATACCCATGATGGCGTTTTGTCTGACCCCTGTGGCGTTTTGTGTGACATTTTGTGTAACTTGCAGGCTCCTGAGCTGTTCGGGATACCGGAGCAATACGTGTCTCGCGAGGAATGTGGTTTGCACGTTGGAGGGTTTCCGTACCTGCACCTCTTCCACCATTATTTTCGGGTGTAGATGCTCCACTCATCTGCAGTATGGCAGCATTGTTAGAGACGAGCTGGAAGTGAAATTTCGGTGATACCAGCAGAACACGGAGTGCGCCTACGAACGTTGGTCGAATTAGTTTTATCCTTCGAGCAGACGATCTCTCGTCGAGGTTTCTTCCAAATATATGGGCATCAGCTGTTGGCAGGGGATCACTATTAATAGATCAGCGAAGAGCGGCCGTGCCGCATTATATTCGCAACCATATTTGGAGGGGCAGCATCAGTCACAGGTTGATGCCATAGGGTCCATAGTTATGGAAGACTAGCAAAAACTCTCTGGGTGTCTTTCGGCCTTCTTTGGGCGGTGAATTAGCATGCTGCATCGACGCGGGTTTTCCCGCACGCGATTTAGTAGTTGCCAACATCGACATACTGGTGCTACAGCAAGTACACTTGTGCCGCTACTTATCTCTTGAGCGTATGCACGGTGCAATGCTATAAGGCTTACAAGTAGATTGGGTAGAAAATTGGTTATCCTTTTACCAGTGGTCAAACGGACTATTACCCTCTAATTCCTTAGAAGTAACATGCTCAGTACCGTTAGGTTCTTTGACGGCGCTATGTTTTTGACACTGTGTCCGTCAGTGCCCGCGTAAAGTCAAAACTGAAGGTTTTTCAGCCACTTTCTCGCAAGAAAAAAAGTACATATAAATACCACGTACGTGAGATATATGCCAATGTTGCGATCAGCCCCCCGGGAATGGATATACTAATAGCGGTGGTCGAGACTCTCCTTGCTGGCGAACGGCGCTTAGATAACTGACTCTACGTCCAAGGTCCACGGCTGCATGGCTGTGTGGTGGCGTATTTTACTCATTAATGCATCATTTATTAAGCAGATCTGCGTTAAGGCAGTAAGTAATCCGTTGGCCGTCACAACCCCAGCGAAGGGGGGTGGGGCGAAAGTGTAGCCTTGGAAATAGAAAAACACAAGGTATGGCCACACCCCCAGCGAGGGCGCACGGGGGGGGTGTAATCCTCGTACTTGTATCATGCATGGCCGTAGTCCTTAGAACCATGGACCCTCGTATCCCTACAATGCCGGGACGCAGTCGTCGGGTTTTCACCGAACAGGCAGGGGGGGGCGAAGATGTACTCGGAAAACGGGAGAACACACCAGCCACCGGTACACCCCCAGCGAGAGGGGGGCGGGGCGAAAGTACATTCGGAGAAACGAATACCAATACTGCTGCAGCTACCGCGACATCCCCAGTGGGCAAGAGGGGGGCGGAAATGTATCGCGGAGAAAAACAGGACGTACAACTACTGTCCTGTGCCGCAGTACAAGTAGTCACATTACCCAGACCGCCCCCGGCTTTGAACGGGGGGGAATCAACAGGACGAAACACCAAACTAAACGAAGATACGGTCCTGTGCTGTAGTACACGCAGCCAGATAACCCAAATCGACAGGGGGGGTCGGCAGGATATGAAATAAATTGTTGTAGTAAAGCGTGTTACGAATGGTAAAAAGCGAAAACTCTCAGGTTAAATACGAGGTAACAAATGTTATCTTGTTCACTACCGAGTTCGAGCCACTCGCCCGAGTGACTCTGTGCCTCATTGACTGACAAAATACTTTTATTGGGTGTTTTTTGCGGAGCGTAGCCAACCATTAATTCCATCGCGGATTCCTATCGCACACATAGAACAGCACGAGAGCTTACGAACGCAAAGGAAAAATTTATCAGGAAGGTCACTCGCGCGAGTGACCCCGAGCTGTTAGAGATGCTGCGAACAATGGCCGCAAAAGTGACCCCCCTACCGTAGCTTTGGTCAGACTCGCGTCTTATTCTTCTTTCCGATTACAGCAGAAATGCTTAAATCCAATTTATTTTTCTCCGCGAAAGGGTGCAAAACGCTAAACTCTTAAAACATACCTGGTATGTTTTTACGGCGTGCAAATCGCGAATTTCTTAAAACTCATATTACTATTTTGCAAAGACATGCAGCACGTTTTTTTTTTCTTGAGCGGTTGTTAAGACAAGATTGTTGCAACACATAGCATCCATCACTCACAATCGCCTAATCCACAAGAAGATACGCTTAAGTACGAGGCATCAAAGATACCCATTAAGGTGTTTGAGAGATAGAGTTGGGTAGGAGTTGGGTAGGAAACATATAAGCTAACTAACCTACTTGTAAAAAGGTTTCGTGGGTCGCGTTGTCCTTGAGTTGTGACGTTCTTCGGTTTCGATACTATTGTTATCTATGTGTAGTATGTAACCCAACATAACTCGGAAATCGTAAACACCCTACTTATAAACGTGCTTTTCAGGACAGCATTATTAGTAAAAATTATCGTGTTGCCCGCGCCTGCAGCGACTCCACTACTGGACGGTAGTACTTCGTACCCTGGTACTGCTGGGGCCAGAAAAACCATTCAATCGACACGGTCTACGTTACGCACGTTCGGCCTTAAAGCTCTCCCCCTGCTATTTCCCACCGGTCTTTCCCCGCCTGCTTCTGAACCTCTCCCAGCTGACTATTCTGCCCGCTCCCTCTGACTGTACCCTCCGCTGCATGTGCTCGAAGAGGACGGGATTATGTTTTTGCGAAAACAAAAAAAAAGCTTGAAAGCATAATCCCAAACTCTTGAAAAAAACATCAGTTGTGAGCCGATTCTGGAGAGCAGGCAGCGTGGCTGGGAGCCTGATGTGACCTTGGGGGGTGTCTGGGCAGTTTCTTATTCTTTCGGGCTGCAGTGCATAAATATATATACTGGCAATTATTATCTGAAGATGTTTCGAATCCGTTTTTATTTGAGGGCGGCTAGTGACTGATGATGCTGTGATGATTGCTGATGGTGATTGCTGATGATGTGATGATTGATGGCGCCGATGATTGATGACGCTATAGTTATTTCAAGCGCGGTCGAAGTATCACACACAGCTCAAGTGCAAAGATGAGTTTCGACCAAATCCCAAATCCTCCTTGATTAAAAAAAACAAACAAACATATGAAACGGCGAAACAGGGTGAAACCGTTTTTTTTTGTTATTACGCCGCATTTCTCCCCGATATCCGCGTTCCTTGCGGTGCAGCGGGCAGTGGGCAAAGCACAGCGCAGAGTGCTGGGCCAGAATACATAGGCCACCGCCCTGCGCTCACAACTCTCTCCGACATCGTATCGGCTCAAGGGTGACTTGCGAGCACAAATATACGTACCAGGTATGGTAATGTTGCACCCTTCGCCCTTTTGAATTGGCGTCGCTGTTCTCGAATGAATAGAGCAGCAGTACGAGGTAGCACGAACGACTAGAGTATTACGTGTAAAACATACCAGGTACCAGGTAGAGGATACCGACAAACTGCTGCCGCGTACTCGTAAGGGCACACCACTGCCTGGTATGTCTTGCGTGCTGTGCAGCCCAGGGTAAAATATAGCCAACTGTTGGTGTTTCGACTATACAGTATTAACAGAGAGAACTAGGCAGAAAGCATTTAAGACGTGCTACAGCCTACAGCACAGCACAGCCGGTGCGCGGGTTGAAAATCCAAGCATTTAGATGTCGGATCTGATTCTCAGAATTTTACGACGCTTTCTTCCGTTTTTAAGAATGGCCCTTACCCTCGTATGTATCATATCAAACATCATAACGACATACGTACCCGATGGTCCAGTTTCGTGAGTTCAAGACCCACTGAGTGCAATCTTGCATTTACTCGTAGGGATTTATTCTTGCACAAATATTTTGACTATTAAAATTATAGCGGAAAGCGCGAGAGCGCAAGTTAGCAAAAATCGATGACAATCGACTATTACGGGGGACCTATAGTAAATAGGACCAAATATGGTGATTCATTAAAAATAGAGAAGTATAAAGATTTTGGTCTTTAAACTATGATAGGTATATATTTAGGCCCTCCGTAATAGCATATATAGCTGAAAAGTGGGAATGCTGAACCCTATGCGCGATAAAAACGAAGGCACGTACCGGGGGGGAGAAAGGAAGACACCTACCTGTGACCATGGCTTGTCCAGAAGGCCCCTGAGGGTAAAACCCCCTATTCATGTTATAAGTTGATGAGCTGGAAAATAAAAGTGATTCGTATGACATAAACAAACAAACAAACAAACAAACTACGGATGGTATTATATGATACCAGGTACCAGGTATGATATTACAAGCTTCCCCTTCGGGATGTATGGATGTGGTTCGCCTGAAATCCACTTACAGTAGGGGGTGTCGTAAGCTGAAAAGGGGGGCAAACGAAAAACTCTTGAAAACTAAAGAAAGATAAATAGCCACCGCGCAAGTAACCAAGTAACACCGACCAGCCAAGACGAGTTTATATCATACTCCATATGATATGATATGATATGATATGATATGATATAATCTCATATGATACGAATAAGTATAAGATATGATGTGATATGATGTGATATGATATCATTCGTGCCTCATGTGATCCGGTGACACGGTGACGACGGTCAGGGTGTTGTAGTTTTCATAGCAAACTCGAAGAGTAAAGTCAGTCATCTCCCTGCACGTTGATCGTTCATCATCCTAACTCGTCTGAGAGCTGTAGGGTAGAAGTACAGTAGCTGTTGGACAGGAACGCGAGTTAATTCAGGTTTACACTGAAACATGCGTCTCGACTCCCGCCCCTACTTGCCCAAATAATAGGCATGGAAGGCCCCGCCGCACCGTGTTCTGGGGGCCAAAGCAAAGGGCCTAAAGTGAGGGTTTGCTATGTTTGCGGCAGGTGAGTTTCGTACACAATGCACGCTGCTCAACGCCGATGACTCTTTATGTAGAGGTCCATACAAATTTGACACTTATACTGCAGTATTACGTGGCGGGTCCACCGCGTTGTCTGACTTTTCGTGGGAGTAGGTGGAAGCTCCCACCGTGCGGGATCGAACGAAGACTTTGAGTTCGACCGATTTAACTCCCAAACGACATGCATGCATGCGCAAGAGGTTACATGCACGCTACCTGGTATATATTAATGCATCAACGTCGTGAACGGAACTGTTGACAGCACAGGACGATCAAGAATTTGTGCAGGTTGCTGCGTGTTGCTGCGCGGTCGCGGTGTCACGCCATTGTTCATGGCGTGGACTTTTACTCTATTTATGTGACCGTAAAAAACATGCAAGCATATCGTGCATTCATTTGGTGCCGAGCGCAATAACATCTGTAAACAGGAATGGCGAGGCCCACATCGAACGGCGTCGCATCGACTGCACGACAATATCAAAGGAGGAAACAACCTTCGCCCTTCTTGTACCCTTCATAACCCAAGCGATGTTTGCCTCTCTATTCCTTAGGGGTTACGGCCTTGCATCGTACGAGATTCACCTCAAGCAATGCAAAACTATGTGGGAAGCCAAGCAGCAAGGACTCCCAGTAGGTGAGATATTGGATCTGCTCACGACATTTACTTGGTAGCGTACCTTACGACTGTTCCCAGCTGTGCAGCAGCTGCTTGGTCCTCTAATTCGTAGCTTTCTAGGGACCTGAAAGAGACGACGTGATGCATCACAGATACACGTATCAGGAAAAGGGGGGGATCTATATATGGCCTGCGTTATCCCCCTTTCCCACTTCCATGCTCGATCTCGATTCTCCTATGTGTGGCGTAAGGAAGGAAGTCTATCAAGCAAGCGTGAAATATCCGTCGCTGATATCCCTACGTCCCACTCACTGGAGCACCATATATAAAAAACATGCGCATACTTATGCCTGGATACAGCAAGCAGTCTATTATTGAACGATTTCTGAGTGTGCGCCCTCTCGTGGGCTCTTTTTCTACGCAGCGGAACGCAAACCACTGCCGACGGAGCCGACGGTTGCCGTTGAACAAGGACAAAAAGATGCAGGGCTACTAGAAGCCCAGAACGAGGCTGCAACGCAAGTTTTTAACAACGAGGCTCTTCAAGCATGTGAACACTGCGGCCGGACATTTATGGACGACAGGTGAGCGTCAATCGTGCAACTGCTGGGACGTACTGGTACAGAGTAGATCCGTCACGGTAGGGCAACGATACACGTTATTTGACACTTCCATGGCAGAACCATGGCACTGCCAACGCTGCCATGAAGGATCATGTCAGCGCCATGGCACACACCATGGCACGCCACAAGGATACACTGCCATGGGTTTAGAGTTCGGGATAGCTTTAGGGTTAGGAAGGGTCATAGCAGGGAAATGGCAGTCCTATGGCAGTGCCATGGGGCATTTTCATGGTATGGCATGATAGTCGGTGCAATTAAAAACCACGGCAAAACTATGAAAGCCCATGGCACTGCCATGACATTTTGCCATGAAAGCCCCACGACCCATGATAGTGCGTGAATGCCCATGAAAATCCATGAAGTGCATGAACGCCTATGACATACCATGAATGCCCATGAAATACCATGACGCCCATGGCATCGCCATGGCGGTGCCATGGAACTGCCATGGGGGCCCATGACAGCGTCATTAGAGTGCCATGAAATGCCATGGTACGCCATGGCGCGCCATGGAGCGCCATGGGGACTGCCATGACGCGCCATTAAATGTTTTTTGGGCTCACAGATTTCTGTCTGACGGTACTCCTCAACTCAGGAACCGCCCAGCATCTTTGATATATAATTTGTGTTTTGCCACATTGTTCCTTACCGCGTAGCTCATGGGCGTAATTTGCCGTACATTTTTTCTCACAGTCGGTTTTGAGGCGAGTTAGAAAGCTCCTCATGACAGGATTATTTCATAAAATGCAGGCACCCCCTCTATGTTGGCATCCCTCGGTTTACGGGTATGTACGAAGTTGAAAAGGCGACCTTGGTCAATTTGCCCGAATTGAATGCCAAATTCGGGGTTAGATGGTGTTCCTGCACTTGTCTACTGTAGATGCCGGCATCACCACTACACCTGACGCGACAATCGCATAAATAAGTGAGTGACCTTGAAGACATCTTCACCCGCCCCCTTCGTCCCTGTCTTTACCGGGGGTTTTTTCACATACTGTACAGGCTTAAAATCCACCAGAAAAGTTGCACATCAGAAAAACCAGCAAAGCCAGTGGGTGCCGCTCGTCTAGGCTCTTCTACGCCTGAGACGCCATCAGCCACGGCGACCGCAAGACCCCGGGTGAGAACCTCCGACTTTCAAGCGCCGCAGTCAGTGTGATACAACATCTTTCCATCGTGATTGTGACAGCAAATGGGCCACATGTATTGCGATAGCACCCATCTGAGGGGATCAGTTACTACGCCGAATTTATCCCACCGTCGCCCCTCCCCCGCCCACACAGTCGAGTTACGTATTCTACCAACTTAGGTATGCGTCTAAAACGAGATCGGAAGATGGAAAGCGTCGTGGAAAGCGCCCTTTATTGCGCAAAAGGGTCACGGAGGCTGATTGTACGGGATCGGTCGTAACTCCGCCAACTCTCTTCAAGTTATACGTTTTGTTGTGATGTCCTTGACAAATGCCGCAAGAGTTGTTCAATCCGCAATTAGATCAAGCTCGACTTCGAATTTTGAGTTTTCGCGCATTGACTTTCGTGTGAATGGATACAAACTGAGCTTTTGCTATTGGCGAGTTTCGGACTGGAGCCTAATTTTTTAGATTTTGAATCAAAACTCTCAGCATTAAGCGGCGTTTCTCATTTCCAGCTCTGCAGATGACAGCTGAGAGCGTTAACAGCGTGGGTAAGCAAAATTCGATGCGAGTCGACGAGGGAAGAGACGGCTGCATTCTTCTCGCGATAACAACTTGGGCACGTACCGTAGCAGGGATGGGGGAGAAGGGCCTGCTATATGACCCCGGATCTGAGTTACAAGGAAGATCGAGAGAAAAGAAGAAAGGGCGAAGATAATAGATGGGATGAGCAAAAAAAAAAAAGATGAAACGAAACTATTAACTATTCATAGTCTAGGATACAGTGCTGGAAAACACATCCCACCCTAATTCCATTTTTTTTTCTACGACAGGACTGGGAATGAGAAGCGCCGCTTAATTCTGAGAGACTCAATTCAAAATATGAAAATATAAGCTCCAGTCAGAAAGTCTCTTAATTGCAATGGAAAAGTTAAAATTCGCAAACGAGCTCCAAATAAAATACGGTTTGAGTAACTGCTGTTGTGCTATTTGTCGGGAGGGGCATCACAAAAATACAAAACATTGACTAATATATTGAGAATTGGCCAAGTTTTGCCTAATTTGGCAAAACAAAAAAATGACGCCCAGTTAGACTGAAATGGACCTAGAGCGGGAATAAAACGATTAAGACTTATATCGGCGTTTTTTCCAAAAGGGGTGGGGACTATTCTATTCCTATAACAAAGAATAGCGGTGGTCATCAGCTTTGCTTATCTCAAACTAGTTTTCGTCGGAACGCTGAAGTTTGAGATATGGCGTTTTTTATCTGATGGAATTATTTCTGCAGTGACGGTTGTCACGCCACTCAGAGCTTCGTACGTGGCGTGTTTCGACTACTGTTCGTACATCAGACAAGTCCATTCGAAAGCCCTTGTGCTCAAGAGCTTTCCGAGGCATATTTCAGATCGGCGCAACGTTTTGGACAGCCCATTTTGTTTCTCAAAACGTCCAGAATTCGGGCTCTCGGCTGTGACCACCCGACGTAGATACTTTTGCTGCACGTAAAATATCATACGTAGTATACTGACCGTTGTTTGTTTCCTATACTACAGTTATACTGCGTGCTGTGGCATGCTGTATTTACCCGGGAAAGGGTAACACGTTACTCCAAGATGAATGAATGCCTTTCATCATAAGCGTTGGCTTTGTGACCGTGCACATTGTTTTTTTCTGGCAGACATCAAGAAATAAGTTCGTGAGGCCAGCAGCTGTAAAAAACAACGAAGTTAATGGGAGCTGTGAAGGTGAGAACCCTAATAGGACTTCCTGCCGATTCTACCGACTTTACCAATTGGTATACCTGGGGAGACTCAAATCATGCATCCTTTTGATTTGTTTGGAGAACCTTAAATCGTACAGCCGTGCGAGTTTTGCAAAGAGTCAGCGCCCGGGTATATGTAAGCAAAGAGTCGGCCGCCCGGATGTTTTAGTAAGATTGGCGTTCACTCTGAACTTGCGTTTGACGATATGCCCGTGTAGAACTGAACCCACGTTTTTTGGGATAAGCCATCATAGTATCATACCGTAAGCTTTGATCAGTGAAAGGGCCAAGACGACGTGCCATTTGTCCGTGACAAAACACGTGTGGCGTCTAGTCATCCGAAGCCACAGCGTAGTACTACAGCGACAGCGGTGGTTGATGATGGAGCATCAGAGAGAGAGAGCAGCGCCCCGAATAATTTATACGTCTGGGGATACTAGTGCTTACGTAAACCGAAACCTCGACGAAAGGCTGAAACGACCCAAGGGAGGTTTTTGCGTTCTCCATCATGCCAGGAGTGTGATACGAACAGCCCTTCAAGTTCGTGCTGTGGGATGGCATTGACCACGAAATTGAAAAAAAACGCAACTTGAAAAACAATTAACAATCGTTCGTGTCTTCACTTTGTTCCCACACTTTTGTTTCTGCTACTCTATTATTAGATGTAAACTCTTCAACCGGGCTTCCTCAACAGACGAGCAGCCCCCTCGCGGGCAACTACGGAGGGATCGCTCGCCGGGGAAGCCGGGGGTTGATGGGTTCAGGCCAAAAGATGTCTTCATCTTGTAGTGATCAATCGCCGATCGAAGTCGTGGAAGAACGACTTCAGCGGGTAGAGCAAGAACTCGTGCACACCAAGGCACAGGTCAAAGACTTGCTTAAGACTGTCGAAATGTTGCAATCGAAGGTTTCGTGAAAAGTGCGCCGTGTATACGTACGCATCTCCGTAACACTCCGCGTATATTATCAGTAAAAAAATGACGTCGAAAACGTAAGCTGCGTGTACGCATGCATCGCCGCAACACACTGCGTATAAATATCAATAAAAACAAATGCCGTCGAAAGGTAGCAAAATAGTTTTTGAATGTGCTTGACGGCAATTCGTCGACTCTGGCGCCAATCCGAAGCAGGGATAAACAAACTGCCATTGCATCCGTAGTTGCTACATTTAAACCTCTATTGAGACCGGAGGCGACGTGCTGACCCTTGAAGGTTGCGAACCGCCATCCATGGAACCGCCAAAGCTGCAACACATCCATCTAACTTTAGAAGCGTCCACATTGATGAGGTATCATATCTCGACTCGATTTTTTTCATCAAGCGTAAAATGCCACCATACCGTTACCAGTGTTCGCACGGGGAACACAATCCCCACAAGAGCAAAACGTCGACGCTTACACTTCAGCGGTACTCTAACGCCGTTCCCAATGCCCCATAACTCATAACATATTTTTCTCTCCTCGACTAAAGTATTGGACTCAACTCAACACCTCCTGGGAGACCAAAGCCCCGCGCGCCCGTGGCAAAACAACGATAGATTTCGCGCCCGCGCCTGTGGCAAAACAAGGATCGTTTTTTTCGACTCGTGAGCAAAGTTTCCGGTCTACTTGGATCCAGACTGCGCCGCGTCCGCCCCAGCAACGATCTCCAGGAGCTCCTGGGTGACGCTTGCCTGACGAGCGCGGTTGTAGGTAAGAGAAAGCCGCTTGGAGAGGTCAGCGGCGTTGTCCGAGGCAGCCGCCATGGAAGCCATACGCGCAGCCAGCTCTGCCGCAACCGACTCCTGAAGCATGCGCAGGACCTGGCCGTCGAGGTAGAGGGGAAGGATGGAGTTGAGGATCTGGATGGGGTCCTGCTCGAAGATGAGGTCCTGCGGCAGCTCAGCGGGCGCCGAGGCGTCGACCTCTTCCCTCTCCACCTTGAACTTTCCTCCGTCGCTGGTGAGCTGGAAGATCTCGTCTTTCTCATCTTCAATTCCGCGGATGGACAGGGGCAGCAGAGTGCGGATGGACGGCTCCGAGGCGATGAGAGAAACGAACTTGGTGTACACGATCTCAACGCTGTCGGTCTCGCCCGAGAGGTAGTCCGTGAGGAGTTCCTGAGCGATGGCCGAAGCCTCGGCCGCGTTGGGGGCCTGTCCACAGTCGAACGCCCTCTTCACGGTGTAGATCTCCTCCCTGCGTCGGAAGTACTGCGAGATCTTCTTGCCGATGGTGATGTACTCTACGTTGTACCCCTGAGCCGCGAGCTCCTTCCCCCTGGCCTCCGTTTTCTTGATGGCGTACGAGTTGTACGCCCCGCACAAGCCGCGGTCGCCCGAGAGGCCCACTAGCAAGACGTTCTTCACCTCCCTCGCGTTAAGAAGGGGGAGGTTCACGTCCTCCTTCCCGAGCTGAGCGATGAGGGCACCGAAGATGCTCTGAAGGGTCTCCGAGAAAGGACGGGTCTTGACTACGGCCTCCTGCGCACGACGCACCTTGGCGGCAGCGACCAGCCGCATAGCGGTGGTGATCTTCTTCGTGTTGTTGACGGTGGTGATACGCTGCCTGTAAACCAGACACAGAATCGAAAAGGAGACAAGAATTTCGAAAAGGAGTTGGGTTAGAAACAGACGTTGTGAATGAAACATGCTTCAGACCTTGGATCGCGACAGTTAGTTACGAAATGTACATCACGTTGACATTGACAACCCACAAGAAACCCGCTAGGGAGGCGAGGCGTTTTCACACTCACTCCTGTGGTTATCGACTCAACCATTGACACCAGTAATATCGAATCTGGTATGGAGAAATATCAACACGAGGCAAATCACAAAAAGCGAATCATGTACTGTACGACCGTACCACCTTGCGTGCAAATCGGTCGGTAGAGGAGGCTTAGTTCGGGTGGGAAATTGGTTAATATTTTAGCAGTAGCCCAGTGGACTAATCCTAATAACTCGACAAATGGAGTACTTTGCAAGACATGGGTTTTAGGAGTCGTGAGTTCAAATCTCACCGTCCACAGTAATAAACTTTTAAGACCAAAGGAAGCACACACGGCGCGTTACCAAACGTGCTTGTTACCGCTGAGATCATCCCGCCCGTGAGTGTACAACTCCTAAAACCGTCATCCTCACAATTCAGGGCTAGGGGGCGAAAAACGTGTCCGAACAATCTGCGGATACAAAGCGGCGGGAAATGATATCTTCGCTCAAAGCACACCAAATCAAAGTCGCGCACGCAGGGGTGGAACAACAGAAGAGCGTGCACACGCTGCGTGACGATGCGACACACCTATTGATAGTACCGAATACATATAATACGAGTTGCTGTGCTTTTCACACTTTCCTACTAAATGGCCCATCAAATTCATCGGGCTGAGGAAAGGGGGCCTGCGACTATTGGACCCACTTTTTGGAACAGTCTACGTGGTGGGTTCTACACCGTGATATACTAGGACAAAACATGGAAAACACAATTGAGCAAGGAGATGAAACAGTTTGGCAGTGCAGCAAATCGCGTCTACGAAGAAATACCGCCATCTGCCATCATTGGTCCGCAGTCCCCAACAAGAGCAGCACACGGAGACTCGACTTCAGGCGTAACAGCACATGGCAGCGAGTATGATACCTCACGCTTGCGCGAAAAGACAAAACTAATAGCACGCAAACGTAATATCATACCAGGTACGATATTTTACGTGGGAGTATCAGCAGAGCTCGAAAACGTTTATTAATAGTATACGTATATATTAGACGTGTTACCGGCCGAGTACTTGTGGCCAACGGGTATCACCTAATTTTGGAGGGATACTTGCAAATACCCGGATATTTTCCTCGGGCACCTGGGTACCCGATATTTCACCCTGGAAACCCCGGGGATGGAAATGTGTATCCTCTAAATCACGTTCCCTGGGCAATATTGTGTACTGGTATTTAAAAAAACAAAACAAATACGTCAGCTGTGAGTTCGATCAAATTAATGGTCGATACTTATCTCCCGCAAGCTGCGTGAGCTTCGTATTTGTTCAAGTCACGATTGAAATGGGGGTTCGGTCGACAAGGGAGGTGATTCAAGGACGGAAATTTGCCAACCCCGGGTTTTCCAGGCTATAATATCGGGTATCCCGGCGGGTGCAAGTGTTATTTGTACCCTTGACGGGTATTGGCAGGTCGGGCAAAAACTCGCGATTAATCCAAGAAATTGGCGAAAGGGCAATCAGGTGTCATGTGTGTGTGTGTTTTTTCGTCCCTTTTATTCTGGGCGCCAGATGTTTGAACGCACCAGCCGGGGTCACACAAGGGGAAGTATACACAGAAGATTTCTCTCCACCTTTCCTCCTGCGGTTCCTGCCTTAATTTTTATCGCGAGAGGGGTTCAGCCGTCCCTTTCCCTCGTCAACATTTTAAGTCGAATTTTGTTTACTCACATATAAAGTATCGCTTTCCACGCAAATTGCGATTTTTTCATTCCCGACAGACTCGAACCCGCAACATAGCCTTCAGAAGGTTTACGAGGTTACCAACTGAACCACTGGGGACGCCAGCGTAGGTATACGCGACAGGGATTATAAAGTACCATACTTTGCTCCCACGACCACGACGAAAACATAGACATAGAACTGACACAGGTGTGAACCTAACGGCACGACGAGCAGGCAATTTTTCCTGCCGGTCGTTGATCTGAATGGTCGAGGCTGGCTTTTCGGCCCCACGTTACATACGAAAAACGCCACCAAAGCACGCTGCGAAGCCGCTAAACTGCCCCTGCCGACACCGATCCCCCCAAAGGATTGGGGTTAGGGCTAGGTAAAGCGTCAGGTCTTGAATCAGGTCGGTCTAATTGAAATTGATAACCAACGACTTGTACGAAATTATTGCTTGCTCCTCCTGCATTTAGGGTGAGCCACACGCTCTTTACAACACAGTGGACTACCCGCTGTTGTGTTTTGTAGATTCAACACTACAGCAGTAGTCCGTCCGGTTCCAAGATCCCCAGATTACATCCATTCCAAGCAATACGACCCGGAAATAGACACTTGGCTTGTTAACATTACGTCGGTTTATGTTATAATTCATTCAAAACAACGACAGAAAGAAGCAACCGATTGGCGGAAAAGACGCCATTGCGGGCCCTGGAGTTTGCATGTTTGCACACTCGCACACTCATTTTCATACTGGCACTGTGTCGGTACCTGGTATAGGAGTGCTTCACGATTAACCCGTGGGAGCGCGTTTGGCGACCAAAACGCGACGAGTGCGATATTACCAAGGTACCAGGTAGAAAGAGCGTGCAGCAGTATCATACCATCATCCTGCGCGCTTACATCTCCGTATTTGGCACACCATACCGTCGCAGCCCGGGCTGCTACGTTTAGGCAACACTGCTGGAATCGTCACATGTTTTCGACATTTCCCCCCTCTGGAGTCCCAAAGGCCAAAGGGGCTACGTACGTCAACAAACTACCGCTTGCAGACAAGATAGAAGAGATAGAACGCCATCGCGGAGGCCGGAGTTTGTATGATATACGATTCACGTACATATCCGTACGATACCCGGGTACAAGGCATGGTACCACGTCTGGCTGTGGGCAGTAGATTAGAGTAGCAGCTGCAAACCGACAAACGTCAGAAAAACGAGGATCAGGTCTTACCACGAGCACCGAGTAGAGAGAATGCAAGATAGTGAAAGCTCCCATTGCTGGCATTGAGTATTACTGACACATGCTACAAATACAGCAGGATCCTCATGCAGACCGAATCGCGTACAGGACGCGCTGTTTGTTCACGCGCTCTGGAGTAGGATTTCGATAGGCTGCCGTAGTGGGAGACGGGAGACGGGGGTTTGACTTGGTTGGCAACGTTGTAGCGAAGAGGTCCATCGTGACATTGTACGCACCATCAAGCCGAGGGAAGGGAGGGGTGGACGCACCATGGCCTTCAATTGATTTCGCTCTGAACGCGAGGTATGGTAGGTGCACATGGCAAGTCTGTTTTTGTGGCATGTCACGCCGCTACACACATGCTCTTTGCTGCAACTTTACATGTCCAATTTTTACATGACGTTGCAACCCCTCAAAACCTCGAAAACGTGAGGAAAAGCCTCATGGTGGCGTGCCAGTCCAAAACCAAAATGCCACCTCTACCTCGACGAATTATTAGGATAGTACTGGGTCGCAACGACGAAGAAGGCTTACCTAATAGCGTTTTCCTTCCCGCCCATCCTTGGCGTCACGACCGAGCGACGCGCGGAGGGTGCAGCTGCCACGCAGTCCACGCTCTCAGGCACACGCACGCCGGTAAAGCTGGTCACAGCCATCGGGCCTGTGAATGCCGACGCGCATGCTGCCCCTCCCACAAGCACGGCTATCGTACGTGCCAGTTGCACCATCTTGAGCAACAGAGGATTAGGCCTGGCGTGTTATTCTTGATAGTTAGGGTAGTCTTTCTATGACGATGACGGCTACAGCATGTACATGAACTTCCGAACGCGACCAAGCCGAGTAGCAAAAATCTCAGAGCCGGTGAACTGGCAAGATAACGCTTCTTAGAGTGTTGGAAACCCACGAATGACATCAGAGGGGAAAAGGACACACAGAAACACAGGAACCACGAGCACCCACGAACAACCCAATCACCAACCACGAACATGATGAAGACCTTCTCCTTTGTCGCGGTGGTCCTCCTCTCCTTGTTGTTCGGCATCTCCAGTGGGTTCGTGGTTCCCTCGTCGCCGGCGCTCAATGTGCGGCAGTCACAGCAGAGTGGGGGTATGCAAATGTTTTTCGGAGGAGGAGGTGCGAAGAAGGCGGCCGCCAGCAAGGGTATCGTGGTGAAGGTGCAGCAGAAAACCGGCTTCAAGGAGACCGAGCTTACACTTCAGGGGAAGACGAACCTGAGGAAGGCACTGCTCGACAACAAGATCGACGTTTACCCGCTGCAGGTGAGCTCATGTTTTCATGTTCCCAGTCAGATGTACGCTCGAATCCAGCAACCGCGTACGTGTGCGAACACGTCGATTATCATGTGTTTCTGGTACCAGCTGGTACCGGTATGTTTTTTGTTGTTTTTTGTACGTGAACACCGGTGCTTTTTCTTTCTCGCTTCCGCAAAGCTATTAGGTCTTGCGTGGGAAATAATGTCGAAATTAAGTGACGATTACAGCAGCCTCCAACGCGGAACGCGGGCTGCTAGGCTAGAGCTACGATTCGTAGAGGATGATATGTTTCATGTCGGACTCCTCTGCAAGGAGCTATACGACACGCGGGTAGCACGGAGTACTGTACACTGCACGCTCCACCTACAGTACAGGACACGTATTAAGAAAACAAGGTAATAATAAACCTACAGACAATACGTAAGAAGGTCGGGAGCCGTTGTAAGTTGGTGTAGAACGCACGCCCTCCCAAATAAGAAACCCTGGTTCAGTAGGTAGTTCTGTATCTTTTTATTATAGGTGTCCTGTACTACTGCTGTACTACAGAGGGGAGACAAGAGCAATCGGCATGTCCCACCTATTAATACTAAAGTTATACGTATGTATTGCCCACTACAGGTAGGAGTAGAGTGAGCGCGTGTTTCGGCGTGCCACGAGGTGGGTACCCACTGTTGTAACGCTTTTGGGACTCATGAATAGCGATTAGCTCTACGTATATAACCTGCAGTCTTTTCAACCGTCGTCTAATGTGTGCCCGCAACAGCAGTACTACGAGTATCACCATACTGCGCGCGTATCCCACAGATCCTCACATTGCAGTTAGGACGCATTCCCTACCCCGGAAGCCCGGACTGCTTCGCGTGGCCGCGATGCTTTAGTCGTTAGAGTGATTCGTCATGTTGTAATTCGGAACTCTCAAAATGATTAATACAGGAAGACCGCACCTTCTCATTTGTTTCACCGCCGTACAATACATGGGCCCGAAAGGGTTAATAATTGTCTTCGCCCGACACTCGCCACAGCACCTTGACCAGTTCATTCCATGTTACTCTTACTTGCAGGGCAAAATTTACAACTGCGGGGGTGGTGGCTCTTGTGGAACGTGCGCCGTTAACGTGGTAGCCGGAATGTCAAACTGTAGCCCTAAAGGGCCGGGGGAGAAAAAGCTGCTGGACAAGAAGCCGGCGTCGTACAGGCTTTCGTGTTGCACGATGGTGTCCGGACCCGTAACGATCAAGACCAAGCCATAGACTAGATTCGGTTGGTCGATCGTGATTCGCAAAATGTGCTGTTGGCTGTCAAAGCCGATCATTTTTTTTTAAGGTCTCGTTTCTGTCTGGGTCGAGCTTTTGCTTTTGACTCTGTTGGATAGTATCACAACATCACAGGTGGTTTTTTAAGAGTCCGGGCGGAAATCGTCGGGAGGTCTATTACTGGTAGACGTCGACCTGAATCGAACCGATCAAGGCACCAGTTTATGTTTTTCATAGACGTTCCAGTGCGCGATTGTGTGGGTCGTCCTTGCTTTTGACTCTGTTGGTTAGTATCACAACATCACAGGTGGTTTTTTAAGAGTCCGGGCGGAAACCGTCGGTAGGTCTATTACTGGTAGACGTCGACCTGAATCGAACCAATCAAGGCACCAGTTTATGTTTTCCATAAACGTTCGAGTGCGCGATTGTGTGCGAATTAACGGGGGCTGGGTCGTCCTTTGCCGTATTACTCTTTGTCGCCGTTTATACGAAGTAGAGCTATGTACAAGCATGGCTTTTGCTGTGTAGACCCGCTTGACAACGCTCAGTTTATGAGCCTTCAGCTCTTAAACTGTTAACGCAACTTAACACAGCAGCGGTGGAGGCGGGAGAGGAAAGGCTATGGACAGCACTGGAGTTGTGGGTGGGGGCAACGCAAAATATGAAATATTTCTCCGTCAACGTTAATTTCGCATCGAGTTGAACTCGAGTTGATTCGGAAAAAGTGTAAAAGAAAGTGACGATTACGACATCGGCCAAACGAAACAGCCCGGGCTGCTGAGGCAGGGGATGTGTCCAAACTACTGCAGTGCCACGATATTTCTGCCACGTGCTGTGCGCGGCATGATACCAATCGTACTGCTGTGCGCTCCCGCAAAGTATTTGGTAAAATACGACCGCACTTGATGTGTTGTTGGCCCCAATGTATGATATTATGTCTTGGCCCCAGAAGGGTTAATATCTTATTATACTTGGTCACGGCGTGTCCTGCGTCAAGCGAATGGACAACAGTTATTTTCTTCATTCATATCCCAACACATACCCCATCATGCACACCGAGGGGCAAACTCGTGAAATGAACTTTTTAAGCCCCTTGCCCCCGCGCACCAAACCCACGCTATCGTACACGCCGGATGCTCAAAGCGTACGAGCGCCACATCTTACAAAACGACCCTCACATGACTAAAACTAAAACTTAATACGCTTCGTTTGTAGGCTCTATGGCAGCGCTGTGAAAGGTGGAGCACGAAGCAAATTGGACGTGCTTCCCTTTCAACATGTACCACCTGCCCTCCCTGTGGTCGCTTTTCCCCCTTACACTGATCGCTATATCTCGTACTGTACCCACGTTCTTGCAGCTCTCTGAAGAAAGGCTTACTCAATACAGCCATCGGAATCATCACTTGCCCCACGTCGTGTCGTTACCAGGGGCAAAGCTTTTGGCGTTTTTGACCGAACGATACCTCGCATGGGCCACGCCGACAGCTCTTACAATCTTTTTTTACACAGGCCTCGGCCTGGCCGCCACACGGATTCAGGTATTCGATCAGTTGACGAGGTAGATAAACGACCATCCCTCTACACGCCAAATCCATCCCAAATACTCAACCGGATGTCTTCACTTCGCCTGTATACCTGGGCGTCTCGAACATCACGTTCGAGAATCTGCCTCACGGCCACGGACGACCAACATCGCCTCTGCGGGGGATACCCTGCACCCCGCTGCCCACTTCCATGCGCATACCGTCGCCAGCATCGACCCCAGCCTCCATTTCACGCACGTTCTCGTTCGCGTAAGCTGAAACACGGTCGTCCTGACTCGCGCGGCCCGCCTTCCTCGGCACGGATACCTCGTCAATGGCCCCTGAGCCTCCGCCAATGACCCCCATTGGTGACGGGGCAACATCCGAGTGTTCGATTCCGCCATCAGCCATGCCAGCGCCACCCATGTGCGCCGACGGGTGGGCGTGTCCGCCGAGGCCGGCCGTTGTCCCACGCTCGTGATCGTTGAACTTGTCGTCGTGTGACCTAGAACCAAAGCGTTTCCCTTCCGGCGAAGTCTTCGCAGACGTGTGGCGAGCGTGACCGTCAGCACCCACCTTGGACCGCTGGTGAGCGAGGAAAACAAAGCAACAGAAGAAACAACTGGTAAAAAATGACATTCTCGCGATGAGTGCAAGCTCCCTACTACAAGTAGGCATGTTCAGACAGGCGGGTGGGCATGTCGCCCTGCAATTTATTTAACTATAATAGAGGTAAGTATTCTCGATTCGACTGCGTGGCGCAAGTGCGTGCGCTAAAGCCTTAAAGTCGTCTGATTCGCACCTATGTTTCCGTATTGGGAATTGGTCGACAACTCAGGCGGGGGGTACACATACAGGCCATCGTAGACAGCTGTACAACAGCCATCGGCAGCGTCAAGCGAAAAATACACGCACTTGGCCATGTGATGCACAGCATACTAGGACGTGATGCGTGGCAAGACTCGCGAAACATACTCATACACCAAGCATTACACGCAAGTGGGGGATGCATCCCATTTCATCCCGTCATCGGTATAGCGAACCTCGCCAAGGCAACCGCGGAACGTATTGCCCCCCTAGGCCGTCTGGCCGCACATGTCTGAGTATTCTTCCCGGCGAAAATGTGGGAAAATATTGGGACAGAACCAACCAATAGCGCTTGATAAGGGTCTTCCAAAATACCAGGTAACAGAAAAGAAACGACAGAACGTGGAGAACTACCTGTCATCCCTGCGAACATGATCCAAGGTTACGATGGCAACACACCTTGTTCGTGTCGAACGTTCTGAATCTCGGGTCCTCTACAAAGGTGGGATCTTTTGAATTTGGGTCTTCGCAAGTGGACGCCCAGCACTGCCAGCGGTAGAGAGCAGGGTCCTCCGAGAACACCTCGTGCGCTTCAAGCTTCCTCTTCCTCTTCGTCTCAAGCCACTGATGCAGTGCGCAGCGTTGATAGGGACGGCGTGGGGAACATGAACGGACGATATCTCTAAACTGCGGCATCTCGGCAAAACTTGACACTTCTCTAACTCTATGGTTGATAAAACGGTCGGCGCGGTTTTCTCGTCAAACTGCCGGCCGTCCATAAAAAAAACAACGGCCAAAAACAGCCGCATCGTAACGAGGTCGAGAATGTCACTAAAACCCCTAACGAGGTTGAGCAGGTGTCATATCTATCATGCATTCCTTACGCGATTAGACGCAAAACATGTTCGAACTTTAAACCATGTCTCCTTGCAATTGCGTTTTACAATTATCTTTAACCTTCAGAGCTTTTTCGCAGCGTTCTACATTTTTACCTACAACAAGTCATGCAGCAACGAAGACCAATCAAAGTGCGAGATAGGGTTTTGATAAAAACAACAAAACACGCTTCACGCTTCAGCCAGGAGGTCGAGATTTTCGTCGAAACTCATGTTTGCAAGCTGCGCGTGATACTTCGATCGCGCGTGCTACGGGATGTGTATGCCAAAACTACTCCTAACTAGTCCAAATTAGTCCTCATGAAGGATATAGATCGGTGACTCCACACACCTTCACCGGCTTTTCGTCAGTGCAATCCACACACCTTCACCGGCGCCTGCAGCGCGCTGGTCAAGGCGGAATCGATTATCGTCTCCCTCCCGAACGTATTAATGTACCCAGTACGTTGTTGCGCGGGGGACTTGGCGGTACTCTCTTCTTCCGCGTCTGTCTTACAGTAGCCGCTGAAAACGGGCGACATCCAGCACTGTTCGTTCCAGCAGAACTTATCGCCATCCTGAAGGCCAGCAAAAAACAAGAGGAGGATATTAACGTGAAGAATTGTACGAACACGATTAAAACCGATGGCAATTTTCGACGGAGGAATTCCACGATTCAGCATAGAACTGCCATGATTCAGAGGCTGGAGCCTTCATACCTCGTTATTGCAACTATCAAACTATTATCAGCCACATATGATACGGTATTGCAAACCTCAGGGAAGACATTAGGGTTGTGAGTTGGCTGACTATAAGTCGCCGACGAGATATTAGACTATTAATAGTTGGTTAGATATCATAGTTAGTTGCGGGCGGATATATGGCGAGTACTGCGGGTTTGCATTTGACTGGCGTGTTTGTGGCTCGACTTACGCACTAAGAAATCTGGACTAAGTCATATAGTTGGCCCTTTACTCTGCCACCCAACTAATAACTAGCAGTAGCTGTCAAGTCCAGGCAACTCACAGCCCTAGAAGACACATGTTGATCTATGTATATACTCCGCCAATAAATCGTTTTTGTGCTTCAAAATGCTTGAAAGGCTATTTTCTGCTTTGATATCTCTTGGCAAGGGGCAAAGGTAGACAAGTCATAACCCCTTGAGGAATAACGACAAACTTGATGCTCACCGATTTCTCGTGGTAGCACACGTCGCAACGCACTCTCATGAGCTCAACACTCAGTGTGGCGTCTTCGAAGTCCTCGCTGCTGTCCTTGGTGATAGCCACCAGCTCGTCGCGCCAATGCACCAGATTCGGGCGCTCCTTAGCCTTCTGCATTTGCGTAACCCACGAGGTCTTGATCACGGCCTCATCCTGATCGCACAACATTGACCGCGAAGGAAACAACAAGTGAATACAGCTAGTCGAGCAGAAACCGTAAGAATACACCTGGAACAAAACAAACAAACTGCTTGCATGGTGCAATATGGGACTAAAAAATAGTCGCATTTAGTCCAGGATAGGCCAAACCTTTTTCCCGGTTGGTGCAGGGCCAATCTTGTCTCTGGTACGGTCCCCTCGCTCTCGGTAGCCACTGCCGGATGCCAGCTTGTCTTCTGAGTCACCGGGTAAAGCGTGAGAGTTGCCAAGGTCCCTCCTTTTCGCTCGAGACCCTCCCCCGTCAGATTCCTTCTCCTTGCCCCTGCTCATCGGCATGAAGCCGTCTCCCTTCATCCCATCGCGTTCCCTGCCATTGCCAGCCTTAGATGGATCCCCCCTGTCCCTCCCACGATCCCGCTCTCGCATCTTATCTTGATCCCCAACCCTGCCCCGCGGCTTGCCGCCACCACCCCCATCCCGTCTTGTGTACGTAATAGACATTCGCCCTGAGGACTTCACAGGCTCGCCCGTACCATATCTTTCCCCCTTGTCTCTGCCCCCGCCCTTGATCATTGACCGGCCCTTAGGGGCACCAGGGAACGGCCGACCACCCCTCGGGTTCCTGATCTTGGCATCATCATAGCGATCGTCGTCATTGTCGCCCTCATCGTCGTCTTCATCCCCTTGGTCTGCGTCATCGAACTCGCTACCGTCATCCATCGTAGCCCGTCCTCTGCGGCGGTTCGAACGGCCGTTGTCGTGTTCGTCTCCATCCTCCTCGTTATCGTCCTTGAAGCGATTGCATGCGGCGGACGTAAATGAAGGGAGAAAAAATGTCTCACATATCGTAGACTACACATTTACCAGGCACCAGGTTACGATATCACGCGGTACAGGACACCTGTACATAATAAGAAACAGGGCAGTACATAAAGTCAGGCTGATAATTACAGAAACACAAGAAATCCGGAAACCGTTAAACTAAATTTCTAAATTTTGTGTAGAACGCACCCTTGCCCAAAGAAGAAACCCAGCCTGGGTCAGTATTTCTGTTCTTATCAGGTGCCCTGGACTACTACTGTACTTGCATACCTGGTAGATGAGAAACAGCATATAACAAGACGTTTGTACAGAAGTTTGGCTACGACTGCCATCACGTTCGCGGCACCACATGCAGGCGGAAGCTTGAATGCTCTCGTCACAGAAACAAGATGCATGAAAGGAGCGGAGCATCGCGTGATACATCCAACCTACAGCGGTTCCGCACCTGTCCGCTGGAATCTGAGCTGGAGTGGGCTGTGGCAAGGTTTGAGCGCGGGTTGCGACCCCTAGAGGCGGCGGGTTTCCTCTCGTCTCCAGAGCCTGAATTGCTGCCCATGTTCGGCTGTCCACCTGTGCATCGGAAACAAAAACATATTGCCAGCAACGAAACCAAAACCCAAAACGAGTGAGAACAAGTACAATTCTGCTGTAGTTTCCAAATTGAGGCGTGATCATCAGGTATCTGTAACCGCTTTGAAACTAAGAGAGTCCTGTATTGCTGATTGCTGTGTGTGTTGTTTTCGTTGGTTGTTACTGGTGAGTACGTCGAATGAAACGTAATAGTACTCATCAAAGGCATCCGGCAGACCCACGGTCTGTACTGACCTATTAATAGACCAGCCGAGGTGGGTATCCTGAATGAGAGCAACCTTTGGCAAGAGACGTACCTTTTGAGCCCCTGTATCGTTTGCCTCTTGACGCGTCTCCCTTGCCCATTCCGCCAGTGCCATTGCCTATGCTGGCCCTCTCTTCGGGGATTACGACGAGGTCGTAGGCACGCTTGGCGACATCTCCCACAGCAGTCTGAAGGTTGACCCAGCCGTTGCCGGTCCTGTGTACGAGGCCCGTTGTGCCATTGTGCCTCGGGGTAGTGATGCGCACGTATCGTCCGACCCATGTGTCCAGAGGAACCGAAATCAGCGCAAACTCGTCCTGCCGGAAACAGAAAGCGGGCGACCCGAGCAGCGGGCGGCGAGGGTACGAATCAAGTACCTTGTATGATGTTACATGTTACACGTAATGACATGCCAGTATGTATAAATATCAGGTACATATAATATGTACGAGGTACTGTCCTGTACCAAGTATCATATCATACCAACGATAACCTGGCTTGACAAGATCATGTCGGTGTACTTGGACATATACGAAGGGAGGTACAGAGTACACGTACGAGTACACAGAGTACCGTCCGTACAAATATGACAAACAGTATGACCGAGGAAAAAAACAAAAAAAGCTATCGCCAACAGGCACGCCTACCTACTACTACAGGGGCGAGCTACCTTCACCAGTCTCCACGGTGCGTTGATTTTGGTCTGTGGTTTGGGCCGTGCGTTGTGTGATGTGCGCTCCTTCCAACTTCCGATTCGATCAGAAGTATCATACCATTACGTGATATACGTGCCCCTCTCCCATTTTCCCATTTTCTCATTTCGCATGAACGCGGGCCAATCTATTTTAATTCATATTTTCATATTTTCAGCAGACTTTCGTTGATTATATTTTTGCAGCTCTTCTTGGTTTGGATTGCTGTGTTTCTTACGCCGTTTCAATCCCGGCGACGCGTTAATTCTGATTCCCTCTCTGCTCACCGATGAGAGCGGGCCCCGACGCGCGCTGTCGGAATCGACCTTCGACTCTTCGTTGTCTCCATCTTCCTCTGACACCGCTCCCCGGTCAGCCTCGTCGTGCCTGATTCCTCCTCTGCCTCTGCCCCCGCCGTTCGTGGCATCACCACCATCACCCGACCTCATCCCTGTATCGCAAAACGACAAACATACCAGGACGGAACTTCAGTCATGACAGCCAGCTAGCAACACCGTGATACCATAACCTTATGATAGGCACGACAATGATGATACTGGTGTTGCCGTATCAAGTTCGGTTGGCAAGTGTCCACTGGGCAAGTGTGGGCGGAGCAGAACGGCGCGTCCGGGCGTGATCCGGCGATATCAGCACCTTGCGCAAGCCTGGCGAGAAGGAGTCAACGAGTCAACGCCTGACGACAAGAAGGAGGCAGAGCCAGACTTCTAACTTACCATCGTTCCTGTCCTCGGCAGCATTACGTCTTGACCCGTCCGTTGCGACTCGAGCTGGCACGCTGCGGTCTGGTGGCACTCTGGTGGCGGGCGACGGGGGCCCCGATGCTGAACCTGGTGCTTGCAGTGGACTGGCCATGTTGTTAGTTGCCTGTTGCCTGTTGCCTGTTGCCTGTCTAGTCCTTCCGTGTATTAGCTGCTGCTGTGTTTTAGGTCTACAGTTGACTGGCAGCCCAGCTTGATGCGATCCTCGCCTAATCGATCCAGCGGAATACCTGTCAAAGAACTGTTGCGTTTAAGGATCTATGCTCCCCGGGCTTGCTGCTCAGTCACACACCGTCTTGTCAGGGGGATGATGGTGGAGGCTGTGTGTAACCGAGGTTTTCAGGTTTAGCAGTTTTCCGGTTCCCCCGGATTTCTTGGAAGGCGTTTTTCCTTTGTGCTGAGAATAGAAGGTCGATGAAAATAACATCAACAACCGCCCACTTCGGCAACGACACGAACGGAGACGGTCGGTATGGAGCAAGGAAGAAGACGAGGAAGGGGAAGAGGTCGCGGCAGGGGCTATGGCAGAGGTGGAGGAAGATCAAGAGGGCGGGGCGGTCACAGGGATGGTGGTTCCTTCCAACAATCGCAACGCGATAATTCGACTTACGACACATCTCCATCGGCTGGGCGACAGCAGCACCAGCAGCAGCGGAGAAGCGTCTACGAAGATTACGCGACACAACAGGTCGAGAAATTTATTTTTTGTCAAAATGCACCAAAATACCAAAACTCACCAAAAAATGTAAAAAAAACGATTGCGCATGGCCTGTTCGCCCTTTTCGCCTGTTTTTTGGTGACTTCTTCAATCAAGCCCGAGGCCGTTCTGCTGCTGTTGCGTAGTGATCGGATCATAGGCTCAAGATATAATTTGATACCTGGTGTGCTAGGGCCACAGGTACACTGCCTGGTACTCGACCTGGTACTCGTGTAGACTACTCGTATAGTCCATAGAGCAGTACCCCTCGTAACGAGAACAAAAAACATACCAGCAGGTATTCAAGAGCCCTCCCACACTCTTCAGACCTCAAAAATCGATACTGCTTTGAGTACCGCGCCGTACATATTATATAATTCCACACAAAAGGGTGCAATATGTACTCATCAAGCAACAAGTGAAAAACTACCAGGTAGACTATTAATAACATGACGCTGTGTGGGTACGTAAGTATCGGACATATCGGACATATTATGAAAAAAAAAAATCATGTGCGAGGTCCCAGGCCCAATATCCGGGCGTGTCGGAAAGTATACCACCCTGTGCCTCCTTGTACCTTGTATGCTGCTGTCGGCTATCGGCTGTCGGACTTTTTTTTCTGACCGGTACAGCAGCGGCACCAGTACAATTATCGTAGCGATGCTCAAGCTAAAAAATGACTGACTCTTGAGAGTCGGTCGCGCGTGTATGTTCCGTAATTCCTCATGAGGGATACTGTACATCAGTATGCCTCCGACCTCCGGTAGCAGGAGTGGGAGGGTCAACAGGCCGGCTTTACTGCATCGGGGATGCCCCCCCCCCCCGATATCTCTGCGCGCGCTTGCAAATTGCAAACATGTACTCGTATATATGTCGACGAAATTCTCGATCTAACAGCTGTGTGTGCCTGTGTGAGAGGTGAGAGGGGTCTGCTTTTTTATCCACTTTATTATTTGACCCTTTTGAGGCCCGTTTACATCGACGAAGAACGAGAAATTTGCGACATAATTAACCGTCCAGGAAGAGGCTTCAGCAGTACGAGAATCATAATGCGGTGCGTGTGTCGTATATCGTATACCCTGGTAGCTCCTAATGTTCCTCTGTGAACACACATTCTACCCGGCGTAAAGGGCTGCTTCGTGTGACCGGTTCTCGAATCATCAATTTATTTCGTCTAAAAACCCAAATCGGACCGAAAAAAAATCGAACCGCGTAGGAAACAGTCTGAAGCCCCAAAAGCTTAAAGGGTTAAGAAAAAATCAAAATCTTCCAGAACGGCTCCCACCGAACGGGGAGGAAAATGACAACGGCGCGGTATGATTATGAAAAAGGTATTATATCATAGCTGGAGATACCTCGAAACTCGGAATCACGGAAACACCCCCCAACCCTTCGTCATGCCATCATCATGCCATCATCGTGCCAAAATCATTCCACGGACAAGCGCAACTACCGGTACCATCGGACGACAGCAACGAGACAAAGTCTCAACGTTGCAGTGATTATCATTTCGAACTCGGGCCTTTGCGCGGAGCAACAAACAACATACCAGTACACCAAAAAAACACCATGCATGCGACATGCGACATGCGGCGAGTTTATCCCTTTTTCCCAGGGATGTCGGTTACGGCGTTACGCGTAACCCCCCGTAATGAAAGCCCGCCGTGTGTAACTAGATTTTCTGCCGTA
>JBBMKB010090840.1:0-23561 GCA_037833945.1 Alaria marginata
TAAGTTTCTGAGCTCCTGACATGAGGAGCTCAGTATCTCACCGGAAACATGACTTCCAAGTTTTTCGTTCGCGCAACCCGATCAACATGTTTATCCGCTAGTCCTAAAACAAGTACACACGTAAAGTGATCATCCTAACCGGAAGCTCTTTTCTTTAGGAGCTCAACCGGTCAGGAACTTTTGACCCCAGCAATTGCAACCCCTACCGTGGGATGACTCAGGACTCGATGAACAGTGGCGGTGGTTAAGTCATCTCCCTGTAGGGGATGCACTTTTTGAGGTCAAACGTTCCTGACCCGTTGAGCTCCTGAAGTAAGGAGCTACCGGTGGGTAAGATCATTTTATAAGTGCAGTTGTTTTAGGACTAGCAGATAGGCATGTTAATCGGGTTGCGCAAACGAAAATATTGGAAGTCATGTTTTGGGTGAGACAGTGAGCTTCTCATGTCAAGAGCTCACGTACTTGTTGCTGCACCCCTACCGTGAGATGGTTCGTTTGAAGGTGGCTAAGGAGACGGGAATGCATCAGAACTGCATATGAGCCATTGAAATGCTATGAGGGCTAAGATAATACCAGGCATATAATATGTACTGCTGCTGACAACGTATTTTGCCTCGAGCGCAACAGCACGATTGGTACATAAATATCATAACACGATGCACGATCATATGCTGCCTTTTCAGATGCGTGGAGAAATGGGAATGCATTTCGGTGGTGTAGCAGAGATCTGAACACTACTACTGGAGAGGTTTTTATTCTATCATGGTTTTTAGATTTAATGTCGTCGGGAAAGATTATGCCACAAGCTCGGCATCTCGGTTGGTGTATTTGAAAGGAAACCCGGTGCAATGAAGGGCTGTTTTGACTGGTGCATATGGGATCTAGGGGTTTATACCTTCCACACACGGCGACCACTGTGCGACAAAATGACCTAACGCTTCCTCCTCACCAAAACAAGCCTCCAGCTCACTGCAGCTCTTCGGCGAACTACCAGCGTACTACGACTCAGTCCCAACAAACACGACTCCCACGAAAACCGCCTTTTTGCCAAGCGACCCACCAGGCCATTGTCAAGCTTGGCGCCAACCAACACACGTCTCTCGGTACCAGCCTTCCCGTCACAGCTAGACACCGAAACGCTGTGTTTAAAGTTCAACAGACACCGAGCTCCCGACATCTGCTACCTCGCTGAACCAAGCCAAACAAACGCTGTCGCATAACACCCAGCATCCACCTCTTCCAGATATATCAAAAGTGTTGTATTCGTAGGGTTATGCTGTTGTGGCAGCACGCACAAGCACGCAAATAGTGCAGCAGAGCCGGCCTGAAGTGCCTAGGGCGAAACTCCGAAGATGTGCAGACGGCATCAGGTCGACCAGCCGCCATGTTACCAAACTGCAACAACCTGAAATGTTCATGGCTAAGGCGCCATATAAATATATACCAACGATCCCCAACTTCCACAAAACTGAACTTGAACTACATGTAGGTTCGCAAAGCTCTAAGAGGCCGAACATGAAGCCCGTACAAGACGCAAAATCGTCCTCACGTCAAATATATCGTACGCATGATATGTAAAGCTGTAAAGGAGCCGAGGAACTCAGTATCAACCAGGTATGACAACGCAACCCCCCAACACTGCGGTGTCCCACGTAAGCCGCAAATTAAAATGCACACACACACTTAGTCCCCTCGACGAAAGACGAACTGCTTAAGTCATTGGGGTGTCTGACTGCGAAGAAGATATGTAGTGTAGAGCAGGAGCCCGCCATTAAAATACCATGACGTGTGTAGTAGGTAGGCTGCTTTCCACTGAGTCACCGTCGGTAAAGCGTTCAATAGCCCCGTACCCGGCACCTTGATTGCAAGTTAATCACGAGCCCGAGCACAACATCACTCTTATAGTCGGCGCATACAACAGCAGAGTAATCGGTAAGCATGCCCACTCTCGGTGAACGGGTGCAATAGCCGTGTGAGCAACGGTTGCTTTTCACATCCACCATACCGACCTCAGCATGTGCTCTGCTGTACTCCCCTGCCTTCCTACCCTCGGTTTGTTACCTACGCCACCGAGCGCAACTGCCATGTGAGCGACGCTTGTGGCAGACATACACCATACTTTCGTCGGCATGCCACCTGCATTACGGCCCTATATTGCTGCTGTATAAAGTTGTAGCCCGGCCGTTTAAGGGGAACGTAGGCAACGCCTGCTGCGGACATCTCCCATCCCTACCTCAGAATGTAGCTTCTAGAACGGTCTCTTATCCGCTGTTTGTCCTTCTCGCTGGTGGGAGCTTTACGACGATAAACCTCACGTAAGCGCAACTACACATGTTATACGAAGTAGTCTACTGTAGTGTCGTGTAAAATGCATCTCGAGCTTCATATATAGGAAGCACGAACGATACAAACACCTGAGGATAACTTGGTCGCATAGGAATACACGAGGCCACCCCTACCTAAGACCGCCCAGACCACATATAACAGGATATGTAAAAGAGGGAATCTCAAGATGTATCCGATATGCTAAGGGCTATGATACAGCATTTGCGTGTCGGTCTAATGCCACCGTGTTCTTACAGTAGATCGTGTATCACACACTCGTACATGCTCCTAGATGCTCCCTGGATCGACAATCAAGCGCCAAACCGATCCCAACATATACCTGCAATATATATAAATGCATTCACACAATCTAAACTTCACGACAGGCCGGAAATTTGTATGAATACTTTGGATGAAACCGTTGTACCCCTTGGAGCTCTGGTTTGACATGGTAAAGACGACGTAGCGTACACTTCTACTTTCCCATGCCACCCCAATGGCTCACAGGTCGTAGACATCGTGCGTGCGCCTCTCAAACAAACCACCGCATCGACGTTGCTGCCACGAACTTCGCTACAATATCTAAGCTAGACGGTTAGGGATAAGGGGGATTTGTTTTCACTTCTAGATTTAGCTATAAGTACTAGCGCAAGAGCCTTGTTAGGGTCGAACACTGCAATAGAGGGTGGTACTCCTAATTTCGCTACCCAGGGCAGCAGTCGAAACCAGGTGCAAATATGTTATGTTTGGGTAGCTTAGCAGACAGTTCCATGACCGTGCATAGTGCGGAACCTAAAGGCACCAACGCGAACAACGAAGACCTAAGTGTGACCCCCCAACCGTGACCTTGGTCACACTTTACTCCAAAAGCAGACCTTTCAATACTTCGCAAACGCAAACTAAAATATATTCCTCCGACGGTGCATGCAACGGAAAGGGGAAGACGCTCGCGAGGGTTCTTCTAAACCACCGAGAATGTAGCCCCTAATGGTACTCCCACTACCGTTGGGTTGGTCGACAACGCTACTGCACTCTTTGGTCGCACACGTTCAAACCCCGGATACGGTTCTGGACGATATCCCATATTTTACTATTTGGTTTTGGCAACAGATGCAACCGTCCCGTTACCTGCTGTTGGTGTGACAAATCAAACTTGCCCAGATCACGATGGGGATTATCCCCGAGAAATACGTCGCAGAAACTTACCATTAGCAGACTGATTGGGCAACTCTTCTCGCGCCAGCGACACAGCTTGAGCAAATAAATCTATAAAACCCCCACTTCCCCGCTTCCCCCGTAGGCATGCATGCCCAGGAAAGGACATATATAGGACAGCACCATCGTCAGTTCGAAACATTTTTCATTCCGAAATGCACGTCACGTGGGGTGATCCCGGCGACGACATACGTCTGCGTCGATAGTGGCTTGCATGACGAGGTAGATCTTCAGGGATCCACTAGGAAGCGTACCTGGTCGACGACACATTGCGAGGTTTCAGCGAATGTGCATGTATGAGGTGCCAGACGAAGACCAGTTACTTGCCGTCGACGCCATTGCGATGAAAGTAGACACACAGGTTGAACAAGAAATACTACATGTTCATTTCCCCATATAAACTCGATTTCCATCACATGTTATTTCCTTGGTAATTGGTCGATGTGTACGTGGTACGTCGGTTTGAGAAGGACGGTGTACGCTATAATGAGAAGGCGAACAAGTTGTCAGTCAGGAGGGGGGGCGACATTGAGAATGGAGGCCAATGAGGTTATCGCCAACACCGCCCATGTAGTTTTTTATGCTCAGATGTTATTGGTGTAGTCCAGGTCTTTGGTACACCCGATGCCATGGATATGAGTAACACACAAATGGCACGTGTGTACAAAGACATGTATCGCATGTATACTAACTTTATAGTCTACTGGGGAGGCGGGGTTTGCGATCGCGCTTCGATATTTGTGTGGGCACAATAAATCGAAATGAAGCTGAGTTTGGTCAGGAAAGTAGCAGAGCAATGGCTACGTGCCCCGGCGTATTTGACTTAGCCCAAACGGTCGACCACAGGCTTTTTCAAACATGTCTTCAATGATGGAAGCGAGCAAACGTCAAACAACAATATCAGTCGACCGGACTATGGCAATCTCTGTGGCACACGCTTCACCCTACTATGTGCTCCTTCGACTATGTGACACGGTTCCGAGTCCAACCACCGTACGCCCGCGCATTTCTTTTCGTGTTTAAGAAAAAGGCTGCCTGTTTCCTGTCACTGGCAGGAACGTTGAACCATGACCACGAGTCTTGAGCATCGGATAGCCGACCTTGTGACGTGTGCAGAACGTTTGCTGTCGTAGTTCAGTCTGTCAGCAACGCTTTCTACTTCGACTCTCAAACATGCATATTTTGTCGAAAACACAAAACGCACCCGCCGGGTCAAACCGGGCTAGGATCGCACGCGGGTTGAGTCAGTGAGGGCATTTAGGCTAAGGTGCAGTACTCGAGGTGTCTTGGATACTGCATGGGCCATTATAGGCAGCCTGGTCGAATGGTCCTGACATTTCGTCACGACCATGTACCTTGTTCGGGGACGTTTCACGAAGGAGGACTGCTTAGAGTGCGGTATAACCCGCGTGGTAAGCGGCTTTGGCGGGGGAGCAACACAAAAAAACTGACCTCAACAAAGCTGATCCAGTCGTTCTCGGCGAGGTCGACGCTGGCGAAAGTCACGTTTTGTACCGCGACTCCCTCGATACCGAGTGCGTTGAATGTAGAGCCTGTATAAGAAGCGAAGTTACCGATGACCTCGCCGTTGATGGCCGCCTGTAGGACGTAGCACGATACCGATGAAAAACAGACGGGACACATATATAGGTGATCTTACGTGGTTGGTTTTGATTCTACCCAATAATGGTCCTCACGAGCTCAACGTCAATCAAGCATATACCCCAGATACCCTGAAGGAAGAAGACACCCAAGCCAAACCTAGTACATTTCCACTCGCATTACATTGGGTTTCAACGAGAAGCGTTTTGCAAACTTGTCGATATTTCGCTTGAATTATTATGCGATGTAGATGAAGCTTGTAAAACCGTCGAATAAGTACAGCTGACTCCATGCGTTGTGTTGGCTGAACCTCGAACGTGGACAGCGCGTGTGTACACTACAGCGGCAGTCTATCAAAACCGTATAATGCACACAACAGACCGGACATGGTGCACAAACTCAACCAACCTCATTACAATATTCCCGTACTGCAGTACTTTAGAAAATAAGCATGTACCTTATTCTCGGTTCGGGCAAAAACAAGATATGTTTTGGCTATAGTCTAACTATAGCGTGTTACCAGTACACCGCTGGCTGATACGAGACATGCGAGTAACTTAAGAACGAAGCCCTGAGTTTACGGCACCTCATCGGCGTAAATTTTACATTTCCTATGTTATTATTTTGAAGTTGAACCCACCTGCAGAGTGCGCGAGCGTTCGTCTCCTTTGTAGAAGGCCACCTGGACGTCCTTGATATCCTGAGGGTCGTCGAACGTGAACGAAATCTCGCACACCCCTCCATCGGAAACAAGTTTCTGTGCACAGGCCCACCTCGATTCGGTGCCGGTACTTACACCATCCCTGGAAAGCGCTGGTGTACACCCATCTTCTTGGCAGCCGGCACCACCGCTGTCTTCGCCAGGGCGTGTGTCATAGGCGTTAGCTGAAACGCCAACAGCGGTCTTAGTCCCGGCCTCGACATAGCCGTCCACGCAGGGCGAGCTCGGGTTGATGCAGTCGTAGCCACCGCTGTGCCCACAGGTGTAGTCCTCGGTGCCGACACAGTCGCAGTCGCAACAATCTCCACCGTCGTAACCTGACAGAGAAGCATCCTCAGTGTTTAGATATTCGGGAACCCTTTGCACCAGGTTTGTCTATACAGCATCGGTGTGGTTGGAACTATCGACAAGCAGCCAAGGCGAACCCAACCACTTTTATGAGTCTCGGTATTTTGTCGTCCCTATTTTCCTCGTTCGACGTGAGGTCGTCTAAGTCGAGATCACTTCGAATACAAGGTGAACATCCAAGGGTGCTGCGTGTATTATCGATAATGTGGGAATCCTTGGTGCCCATTATACTGGATACGCGGGGGGGCATCAACGTAATATATCGCCCGCCACGCAAACTATACCGCAAATGATTAACTGTCATCGAATATGTTCACGCAGTACACGCCTCATGCATAGCGGAGTCTGTCTGGTTATGTGTATTGCACACGTCGTTGTGGTTGTGCAAAGTGGATGCTACCGTCCGTGCCCGAAGTGACGGCAGTTACCGTTTTTACTCTCCGTTGGTTGAATTGTGTGCACAATGTTGGTGTACTGTTTCATTCGGTGCAGGCTACAGCAAGACCGCTTCAGTGCGAGAAAACGTGGTTTACCAATAGACGTTTAGTGTGCAAACAAATTTTGAACTCAGAGACCTGGCCGTTTGCAGTGCGGAGAGGTCGCTAGAATCATCGACATCTATTGACGCCCCTCAACCATGAGCGAAAACCCCTTACGCGTGTGTATGTTTGGATATTACTTCCTTACTGGAGCATTGCTTCGTGCGTAAAAGCGTGGAAGCCGTTTCTGAGCGTAGATGCCCTGTTCTTACGAGTCAGGTCTTGTTGATTCTGCAATACTGACGTATTTAGCTGGCGGTGAATGCCCTGTATAGGCAGGAGGGGATTCCCCAAGCTGGGTCCATAAGGATTTCGTCACGTAGCGCGATCAACCTCCATGCCTGCTTCACTGTAACGAGGGAAAGCAGCGTTCGACCTCGAGAACTCCTGATGAACGTGATTCCAAGGCGATGCCTCCGAGTCGAGGCCGATGTTGTCTGTTCAGCAAGTCAAAATCTGTGTCGACTTTGTTGGAAGAGCGTGACGAACTCAGTGGGACGTCCAGATACTAATCGATGTATAAATCAAGGGGCAGGGCTCAAAACCATGAAGAACGATACGTATTGTGGCTCTGTCGCTGTGATGAAATACGCACAGGTGCCAACGATGCTCTTGGAGAATTACTTGCGATAAGGAACAAACTATGTTGAGAGGCTTGAGATCAGATGAAGAAGCTAGGAACAAGGCGAAACGTAGTATGAAAAGGTAATTGAAGTGTTTCGACCGCGGTGGCCCGTGTCCCGCGATGATGTGGTGGCAGGAAAACCCACGTGGTTTACTGCATCTCGTCTCCCCCCACGATAAATATCTTACATACCTTTTTCGTTTCCTCGTTTGGACTAAAGCGCCTATTCTCACAAAGTACTTTTTATCGTCACAAATGCTCGTCACAGACACTTCGGTGCCATTCGACATCTGCTACAACAGATACAGGGCATTGACACCCATAAACGTTCCTATGGTTGTCGTCAACTCGTAAACCACTGGGAATCAGGATCGCACTCCTTAACCGCATCGGATCTCACTGGGATGGTTGAAGCGCTGGTGCATAGCTGTCGTTGTGACTACTATCGGTGCCGGTTTGGCCTGTGACCCGTGTTTAACATGTCATTCCCCTGTGATATCGTCTCAGTATCGTCGACTTTGACGTGACTCTAGCCAATTTAATATACGCCAACGTCGGCCCGAGTTCACAGGTGACCCACATCACGGACAATCCCATCGTGCCGGGTTGGGTAGTGTCGGAAATCCGGACAAAGTGTGACCGACCGTGATGAAACTGTAGCATAATGTATACCTGGTATATGGTGTCGTCGGCGCGATTTCAAAGGTTACACACAAAACAATTATATGGTACCGGTTTCGATACCACCGTCAATCTGGACTAAACATAATGTGTCACCGCATCGCCCGGTGTATGATGTTGCTAACGCAACACAGGGAGGGCACAGGACTAGTTGCACATACATACTTTAGGTGAGACATATGCGTCAACAGCCAACGATTGTAACGTTTCACAAGACCTAGCGTGCTGCCTGCCTCGCTAAATATATGACGCCACTTGGGCACAGCAACAAGTATGCATGAAGGTTCTGGAACTTAGAACTGTTTGTATATCAAATAGGACATCGAACCCGACTCACCACATTCCTGGTTGTTGTTGTCAGAGTCACATGCGCCGTCTGCGATCCGATCACCGACGCATGAGCTTGTTGCATTTCCGGTGTCTGGGTAGTAATCGGTTGGAAGAAATACGATGTCGTCCTCATCGGTGACCGAATATTTATCATCCGATGGAAGGAATCTGATGTCGTCATCGGCGCCAGGCGAACCATCTGTCGGGTGAAATCTGCTATCGATGATGTCGTCGTCGTCGGTGTCGGGTGCATCATCCGTCGGATAGACACTGCTATCGTCGTTGTCCGAGCACAAGGCGTCCGGATCAAGGCAATCGAAACCGCCATGGCCGTCTTCGCCGCAGGTATAGGAGTCGGTGCTGACGCAGGTGCATTCACAGCAATCACCTCCATCGTAACCTGATGTGATTGCAAAATACCGAGATAAGAAGGACGTCGATTGCCGGTTGCTAAGGGGTGACATGGGACAGCCGCCGAGGAAGGTTCTTATCGTTGCCGTATGCTGGGGTCCTCTATGTTGAATGCAGTGGGGAAATACTGACCCATGGCCTACCTGATACAAATTGGAACGAAACAGGAGTCGATGCACAACTGCCAGTACGCGCACCGTTACCGGCGTCTTCGACTTGGTATGGGCAAGGAGCATTGCATCGCCCGAAGATCATCGCAGACGCCACAATAATGGAATTCAAACGAACAGGCACCGTAAAACACCTTTCGCGGTTTGCGACGTTTAGAGCATCTCAGACATTATTTTTAATAGTCGTCACCGAACATGACGCACCGCAGTCGTCGTTGTTGTTAGACTCGTCGCAGTCTCCGTCCGAGTAAAACCCAGGAATGCACGACGCGCCGGTTGTAGAGACGTCGTCGTCATCGACACAGGAAGCATCAGGATCCAAACACGCGTAGCCACCGTAGCCACAGGCGAAGATGTCGCCGCTGACACAGGTGCATTGACAGCAGTCACCACCATCGTAATCTGATTATCATTGCAAATCGTCACAAAAGAACGGGATTGGTTTCGGGCAAATTGGAACCGAGAATGGTTTAACATCTAACGAAGTTGTGGTGATCCCTACTGTAGACAGACCACGCCTTTATGCCTGCATGGCATTTCGTCGTGGAGTAGATCCGGCACAACTTGACACGATCTGGGCTCTAGGCACATACCCAGGCTACAGGGGCTTGTGCGTATATTTTTGTTTGCCTACCGAAGGTTGATGTTTGCACTAAACTTCACGACGCAAGGAACGGACACCATGGTCATGGGTGACAAACACATTGATCCCGAACAAAGAACGTTCACGGAAGGGGTCAAGTTTGCGCATGTCATAGGTTCAAGTTGTCTAATCGAATGCGACGTACCGCAGTCTTCGTTGTTGTTGATCGAGTCGCAGAGTCCGTCCGAAAACCAACCGGTGTTGCATGAGTTCTCGGTTGTATATTCCGGATCGGTAAACGACGTATACTCGGAAAGAGTGGTGACATCGTCGTCATCGACGCAATCAGCACTCGGATCAATGCAAGCAAACCCGCCGTTGTCCTGGTCGCCGCACGTGTAGTCCACTGTGCTTTCGCAGGTGCATTCACAGCAATCGCCATGGTCGTAACCTGATGTCATTGGACAATGGTACCACATATCGACGTCGTCATCGGTTGCTTGCGTGTTGGTAACTCTAAGGGTTAGCTGCTCGCAATAACGGAGTGGCGGCACGGTTGGCGCAAAACGACGTTGTCCATGCGCTACTTATACATAGCCTTAGAAGTGCCAGTTGTGGTACTGCCGCTATGTTAAAGGCAACCCAAGTTATCACGAAGTTTGCCTAATGCTTACTACGCGAGAGGAAACAAGGCCTTGTCAAATTTGCCTACTGGCAGTGAGTATGTATCACTGCATCCCGAGCCACAAGTTGGCAACCCTATCATATAAATTACAAGCGCAGAGAGCACGACGTTGGAAAGACCTTCCCCAACGCGCGAATTGTACGCCAACATGATTACATTCTATACCTAGAACCTGTCGCCACGCACCACAGTCCGCTTTGTTGTTGATTGGGTCGCAGTCTCCGTCCGACAAGTATCCTGTCTCGCAGTTGTAGGTGGTTGTGTATGCAGAAGATTCATCATTCGAATCAACGGTATAGTTGTCGTCATCAACGCACGAGGCCCTGGGGTCGACACACCCGTATCCGCCTTCGCCGCAGGTGAAGAGCTTGCCGCTTTCGCAGGTGCACTCGCAACAATCGCCTCCATCGTAATCTGAAAGCGTCCGAAACCATAGCAGTATAAAGAGAACGTCCGTTGTCGGTAGTGTAACCGCGAAAATGGTGAAAGGTACGACTACAAATTGTATATGCGTGACACGGTCAAGGCGCGTCGTTACAATCTCTCGTCGGGTACTAAGACTCGATCTAAGTGAGTGTCAGTTGTCGAGGTGTAAAATTGATTAATTGATTACGCGAAGTTAGTAACGTAAGTCAAGCTGCATATCCATGGAGCCTGTATGATTCGTTTACTTGAGCTCGGACGCGACAACTTAGCAACAAGGTACTGTTCGGGGACACCACGCACATTTGCAAGAAACCCAATAAGCAAAAATCAAGCCTTCAACGAGAAAGTCGGCATAGAGTATTTCGCATTGAAAATTTGGCACTGAACCCGCCGTACCGCATTCGTCGTTGTTGTTACTCGGGTCGCAGAGTCCGTCCGAGAACCAACCAGTGGAGCACGAGTGGATGGACGTGTACTCCGGATCCGTGTAGGACGAAGTGGTGGTGATGTCGTCGTCGTTGACGCAAACGGAACTCGGATCGATGCAGGCGTAGCCACCGTGGCTTTCGTCACCACAGACGTACGCCCCGTTGCTGTCGCAGTCGCATTGACAGCAATCGCCCTCGTCGTAATCTGATAGCGTTGGAGAGAATGTCGCGATTTGTGGACGAAAACGGTTGCCGGTGGGTTGGGGACGACGACAACGTGCCGGTGGGTTGAGGACAGTATTGGTCATAAGATTAGGACAGCGTGTGGCATCCTTGGTACAAGCCTAGCACGTCCACACAGTCCCTGCTTTCTAGCCAACATTAGGCGCACAAAATTCCGCCATGTGCAGCTGGTAGAGCCTCTAACCCACTAAGATTAAAAATATAGCGGGGAAGCGTGTGTTAGGTGCCTTGCGGAGTTAGGTGAGGAACAAGCGCCTTGTCGTCGAAACCTCATCAGCGATGGCCCGACACGCGGTTAGCGGCTCAACCTGAAGCACGAAATTACACGTACGGGAGAAGGCTTTGGCGTAACTCACCGCAGTCTTTGTTGTTGTTGGTTGGGTCGCAGTCTCCGTCTGATAAGTAGGCCGGAATGCAGGAATCGGCGGTGGTGAAGGAATAATCTTCGGGGTTAGCAGTGACGTCGTCGTCGTCTACACACTCAGCATCGGGATCGATGCAAGCAAAGCCGCCGTGGCTCTCGTCGCCGCAGTCGTAGTCTTCGGTATCGACGCAGGTGCATCTGCAGCAATCGCCACCGTCGTACCCTGATACGGATCAAACGTATCACCGATAATTCGACGAAAACGGTTGCAAATGGACCAGGGAAACTGTGGGGTCAGCTGCCAGTGACAGACTGGTGTCATGCTTGGCACAAGCAGGTCACGTGATAAATTCCTGCCCTGATTGTCTCATCAAATGATCAACGCATTTTACATTTACCCAACTCATTCCTAGTTTAAACCAAAGGAACTATCGTGCGAGATCACGGCAGCGGCGTGTTAAAAAGTTCGTCATTGACGCGAGTAAGGAGCATCGCAACGTCAGATGCATACCGGGCTGGTGTCAAGAGCTAGAAGAATCCGACTGCCATATCCGTTTTAGTTCATTGGATAATGGTTAACGCACCGCATTCATCGTTGTTGTTGGTCGGGTCGCAGTCGCCGTCTGAAAAATATTCAGTATCGCATGACGTGCTGCTTGTGTGGGAACCGTAGTCGTCATCATCGACGCACCCCGCGCGGGGGTCGATACACCCGTAGCCCCCGTCACCGCAGTTGAAGGCCTTGGTACTGACGCAGGTGCATTCACAGCAGTCGCCACCGTCGTAACCTGATGCGGTTGGAACAACCGTGTGTGTAACGACGACGAGGTTGGTTTAGCTGTTTACGCTGCAGTGGGTATAACTTCAACAATTTCAGACCAAGCTTACACCTTCCCTGGTCGGCAATAATCAACACATGTGAATGCGCATCACACTGCCGTGGTGGTTCGCTTGCATACTGTAGGCCATGCCGCCAAACCAACAATAGTGCCAGCACCAAATATACCCCCTATCTCGGGTGAGAGAGTCGTAATTTTACATTCATAATATTGTTCTCGTACTTTCATCTGCAGGCAAAAAACAACTTTAGTATTTACACAACTGGGCAGTTTAGTTGAAGCCGCACGCATCACAAGCACAAGGACATTTATACTGCATTAACGTTCGGTGTATTGTTATCAACTAGTTTGTTATAAATCGAAGTTCGATAGATCTCGGGATGTACTAGGTATATTTGGCTCTTTTCGTTTCCAAAAGCAACACAGGGTGAGAAGAAGGCGAAAAGCCTTGCCTGAGATATATGTCTATACAACATAACTTCATTGCGAAACTCAGTCATGTGACATGAGGCCAAAAGCGCGCGAAAGACGTTCTCTCGCTTATCTCACGGCGTGTATACCGTCTTGTTAGTTCAAAGGAAGGCGAAATTGTTCAAGAAGTTCAGATTTGTTTGCGAAATGGCCGTTTTTTTGCTGACTCTGGTCGGGGTTTGGGATGCGTTTCGGATGCCCACCCGTAACTTACTTGAGGTAAGTGAAGGGAGTTTTGCTTTTCTCTGCTGTATCTTGTTCCACCAGACTTCATGATGACGGTCTAGATCGTTGATATTATGTATTTGTCGTATTATACTTTCGAATTGGAAAGTAAAACATCAAACGGACAAATAGTCCTGCATGCATAATAGCATGTTCGACAAACCGTGTAAAACAGCCGGCCTCATTGCATACCCTTGCTACCGGCAAACCTGGATTAGGGTTGGTTCGCCTGCTCACAACTGGTTTCGAGCGCCTAGCCTGAAAACTATGTTCTAGGACAATACCGTCATGGGTGAGAACGACATCAAAGGGTGACCCGTTTAGGACAAGGATCAGTGTATGTAGCGGATATCGTGTTGTCCGTAAATTCCCGAAAGCGACATACCACAGCCTGCGTTGTTGTTGAACGTGTCGCAGAGTCCGTCCGAGAACCAACCAGTATCGCAGCCGTTTTCCGTTGTATAATCCGGATGGGAGAAGCTCGTAGACTCCGTAATCGTTGTGACGTCGTCGTCGTCTACGCAAGGGGCACTTGGATCGAGACACGCGTAGCCTCCGTGATCGTCGTCGCCGCAGGTGAAGTCTTCGGTGGAGAGGCAAGTGCATTTGCAGCAATCGCCACCGTCGTATCCTGAAACCATTGGGTATATCAACGACAACGGTTTGCCGTGGGTTAGGGGTGGTAGGGCTAGCTGCCGATGACATCGTGGCGTCATGTTTGGCACAAGCTTGTCATTTCAATGTCGTGTCTGAATTGTCACCAACGTTCGACGCGGATTACATACCGCAGTGTTCAACTTGGAGAGCATTTACCAAATTATAATATATGCGAATGTATGAAGGACGTATTGCCTTGCTTGTTTAGAATAGTAGGTAAGGAGTATGTTATCAAGGCCGCTACGATCACCGATTAACCGGGAAGCATTCTACATATTCCACGTTTTACGGCACGAAACAACTAATGCTACGCACCGCATCTTTCGTTGTTGTTCCAGGGATCGCAGTCGCCGTCGGAGATATATTCCGTATCACATGACGAGCTGGATGTATAGTAGGATGTGTAGTAGTCGTCATACGAGATGGTGTTGTAGTCGTCGTCATCAACGCATGAGGCACTGGGGTCCAAACACGCGAAATCCGCGCAGTGGAAGTACACGCCGCTAACGCAGGTGCATTGGCAGCAGTCACCACCGTCGTAACCTGATTGGAGTTGGAGGACATCACACGACGACGACGACGACGACGACATTGGTTGAAGGAGGTTTCGTGGTGGGATACATATAACGCTCCACGTCCGAGTGTTCATGCTTTACACGGGCAACCCATGCCCACACGGTCCCTAGTCCAGGATTCTCGCACGACAGGAAAACGAGCAACTTACCAAAGTGGTTAACAGACAGCAAGTGTAACACAGCACAAGTGAGCACAAAACATTTAGTAGGATATCCAGGTCAAAGGGAACAATGTGTTTGGTTGGTTCTCCGAAGATATGCTCATCCTCAAGACGCTGTTACAGGAGATCACCAGAATGGGTGAGGACCGCAAAAAAGCACGGAATGAACCATCTATAAAAACGCGTCAGTATGCGCATGTCGTAACCATAATTAATTACCGAATCCAACATACCGCAGTCCTCGTTGTTGTTGATCCCGTCGCAGAACCCGTCTGAGAACCAACCAGTATTGCATGAGAAGCTGCTTGTATATCCCGTGTAGGTGCTAGAGTAGCTAGGGCTGTACGGCGAACTGGACGAGAAATCGTCGTCATCAACACAGGAAGCCATCGGATCGACGCAGTCGTAGCCGCCGTGGTTTTGGGCACCGCAGACATAACCCCCCGTACTCTGGCAGGTGCATTGACAGCAATCGCCACCGTCGTAACCTGCTTCCATTGGAAAATACGATCACATGTCGACAACAACGGCAGCCGGTGAATTAGGGCACAATGGGTGACTGCGCATGGAAAAGTGATGTAACGCTTGGCACACGCTCTTCTCATCCACATGGCCGCTACTCCGAATTTTCAAAGCAAAATACAGATAGATGCGCTTCACTTAGAACAGTATCCAATGGTTCAACTTGTAGAATGTTTTATCCGAACAGGAGTATCTGGACGCCAGACGTTCAACGGAAACGCCACGAGTCCCAGAAACAGCTAAGCAGGCAATAACTAAGCATTTAATCTGGACGAGGCAACGTTGTTACGCACCGCAGCCGTCGTTATTGTTGGATGGGTCGCAGTCTCCGTCTGAGTAATAATCAGGGATGCAATCCGAGCTTGTTGTGTAGAAGTCATCATCCGCATAGGTGGTGAAGTCGTCGTCATCAACGCAGGAGGCACTGGGGTCCACACACGCGAACCCATATGTACCGCAGGTGTATGCCGTGGTGCTTTTACAGGTGCATTCGCAGCAATCACCCCCGTCGTAACCTGACACCGTCGGAAAACCAAAAAGGACGACATCGGTGTCGGGCGGAAGTCATCCCACGGTAGGGGTGCAGCAATATGTCCCTGCGCTCCTGACATGAGGAGCTCAATATCTCACCCGACACAAGACTTCCAAGATTTTCGTTCGCGCAACCCGATCAATATGTCTATGCGCTAGTCCTAAAACAAATGCACTCGTAAAATCACCACACCAACCGGCAGTTCCTCACTTCAGAAACTCAACCGGTCAGGAACGTCTGACCCCAAAAAGTGCAACCCCTACCGTGGGATGACTCGCGGGTTGGCGGTGACAATGGTTTATCGTTTTGACACAGGGTGGTTGTCGTCGACACAGGCAACGCACTTGCTGCGAACTACTCCCGCCCTAACCTGATACCGTTGGAAGACATACAGATAACGAAATCGGTGTCGGGAATTTTGGGGGCGACAATGGTTTAACATTCTGCCGCAGGATGATTGTTGTCGACACAGGCAGCGCAAATCCACGCGGTCCCCTGTCTATTTGTATATCTATGTGTGAATTAACATGGCGTAATGAAGTGTGTGTCTCCTCACAAGACGAACATAACGTGATCAAATGTAAACATCTTGTTGAATACCCAAGGTGGAGAGATTGCAGGTTTTGTATGGGGTTCCTACCAAAAATCAGGATGAGAACCAGCCTCAAGGTACTATTCGGGGACACCACCGTCACCGTCCAACATATGTCGTTTGCGGGAAGATTCAGCATTGCTGACATCGTATTGACAGTTTCGTTAGCGAACGCGACCCACCGCATTCCTCGCTGTTGTTGACCATGTCGCAGATTCCGTCTGATAAATATCCAGTAAAGCAAGACAAGCTTATGGTATATCCGGGATCGTAATATGTACCGTAAACCGGCAGGGTGGTGACGTCGTCGTCATTGACACAAGGGGCGCTCGGATCGAGGCACGCGTAACCGCCGGTGCTGCCATCGCCGCAGGTGTAGGAGTCAGTACTGACGCAGGTGCATTCGCAGCAATCGCCCCCGTCGTAACCTGGCGCCATGGGAAAACAGAAACATGAGTCAATAACATCGGGGTCCGGCCGACTAGCGAACATACGCACTAGCTTCTCACCATAAGGATGGTGTTTCAAGCTTGGTGCGTGGTCGATTAATCTTTCCGCGTGGTCTGGTTGCTTGTGTAACACTGTATTGACCGATAATGAAGAATATATCAGGCAGGCCGTGTTGACGTCGGGGGTTAATAGAAGCGTGCCCATCTTCGCCTACTGGATTAAGCAAACTAGTATTTCATCACCAGGCGCATTTCAGCTACACCGCCATTATGGACCCCAAGCGAACAAATGAAAGACACGTTCTACGATAGAGATAGCATTTTTGGCTTTTATATTTTCTGGATGACGGGGCTCCTTAACCCAAAATTGTCGGGATGTCATTCTATTTTAGAAAAATACATTTTTTGTATAGATGGGCCACGGGTTTGGTCATTAGATCGCAAGTTCAGTTTGATAAAAATATATATATATCGGTGAGGCGTAGAGGTTTTCAAGCGAGGAGCTTCAGAAACAAAATGGTTCACCTCTATCGTAAAATGTGTCGAAACGTCAAAGCGTTTGATTGGAAACGCATCAACCGGCAGTGCCAGCCCAATTCCAAACAACCACCAAACTCGACGCACCGCAGTCCTCGTTGTTGTTTCCCAGGTCGCAGAATCCATCGGAGAAGTATCCGGTAAAGCAGGATAAGGTGCTTGTAAAATCTGAAGTCGGAAAGGTGTCGGCGTCTTCCGGAGTAGACGTGAGGTCGTCGGTTTCATCAACGCAGGCGGCGCCGGGGTCAACACACACGAAGTCGCTGCTTTCGCCACAAACATAGTCTGCTGTGCTGAGGCAGGTACACTCGCAGCAATCGCCGCCATCGTACCCTGTACCAGGACACACAAAACAAATGCATATATTTCGATACCTCACACAAACGGGTTCAATATAGTTAAGAACAACAAGCACTTCGTATGCGCTTATTAGTGGCAACCTGACCTCAACATGCTCTGTCTCGGGTTCACGGCAACTTTAATGTCCACTTGATATTATCTGTTCGACACGAGCGCAGTGCAGTCTGAGATAGGCATTTCAGTTTCGTACAAAACCAATCTATCTGGGTTAGTGCCAGGGTACCCCATGGCATCTCGTTCGTAGCACTAGCCAACACTGTACAGGTGAACAATAACACGCCAGTTCAGATATTACCTGTTTACACTTTCCATCCGACGAAGCCACAGGTCGCCGCTCTATAGTATGTTCTACGAACCATCCTCTCAGTTAGCGGCAGACTCGGGTTTATGGTGGCGGCTCAGAACAAACGACTGCTCTCGTCGTTATACAAGTCATGTGACACAACTTGTGACATACCATTACCGGACTATGCAACCTTCCACAGTGAAGGGGGCTAGAACAATCCTAGCCGGAACCCTACATAATCGACGCCCGTACGCACGTACATAAACTGTGGTAAGATGAAGTGTCCGGCCTGGCACGTCGAATGGTAATCACCGTTAACATGCGAACCGGGAACCCTGTCTACAAAGCGATCAATCCACAATCAAATGGTGTTGTCCAAATTCACTAGCGTTCCTCGTCGATCCATTTGATACTATAGAACATTGAACCCGCCCACACCTACCGCATAAGTCGATGTTTTGCGAAGTGTCACAATTTCCGTCCGCAATTAATACGGCAAGGCAAGACGCCGTCGAATCGCTGGTCGTGGGACTGGATCCCGTCGAATCGCTGCTTGTGGGACTAGATCCCGTCCAATCGCTGCTCGTGGGACTAGATCCAGTCCAATCGCTGCTCGTGGGACTAGATCCCGTCCAATCGCTGCTCGTTGGACTAGATCCCGTCCAATCGCTGCTCGTTGGACTAGATCCCGTCCAATCGCTGCTCGTGGGACTAGGTCCCGTCCAATCGCTGCTCGTAGTGTTGAATCCCGTGGAATCGCTGCTAGTTGAAGTAAATCCGGTCGAATCGCTGCTCGTGGCATTGGACACCGTCGAATCACTACTGGTGTCGGTAAACACCGTCGAATCACTGGTAGAGGCATGAACTCTGCCTGAACGAAGCACCAGCGCGTAGCTTAGACCAATGAAGCCCACGGAATGGATGCGTTGTACTTTCATTGGTCAAGGTTAGGAACACCGTGTGCAGATGTGTCCACCTTGACTCCTCCCCGATGCCTGTGCCTGCATAAGTTGCCGATTTACAGTTAAAAGACAACCTTAGCTGAATGTTTTACACGTTCGTTTTGTCAATTTCTTCGTGTGAGACGCTCGCTATCGCGCTTTCGGCAATTGCGTCGATTTGACACAGACAAAGTCCTTACGAGCACCTACGCACTCAATGGGAAGCATTAAACCTGCGTCACTACCATTAGATAGGACGATATTCGCCCTCTGCACGATTGATATTAAGGCAGGTATATACAAACGGGAGAAGATGATCGACAGGTGTAAACACGGCGTCTCCTGAATGTTTCTGAGTGGGGGTAAAATCTCCCACAGATGCCGATGGGTAAAAAAAACAGCTGCATGGATAATTTAATCCAAGCGGCCGACGTTACCACGTGACTGTCTGTTGGGGTTGGACTACTGTCGCGCGCCTTCGTGAAACCACCTAGCCATGTTCCCAAGCGGCAAATAGGCATCCTAGTGAAGCAGACGAACAGGCCGTCTGAATAAGGTTAACCCCTTTACAACCCCGAACCCCGTCCCTATACTATTATGAAGTAATTTTGTCCCCAAACACGGGTTTCCAGTTGTAAAGGCGTGCAAGGTGGATTAGCCTTCGTATTGCGCCTCCTTCGAACCTGAAACATACTTTAATTTCTTTCACCGCCCTTGTCTCTTTGAAACATCAAAACAAATTATCAAATTCAACTCCCCCCCTCCCGTATATACTTATTAACAGTAATTGATATGTTCATCCACATGAAGCCGTCCGTCTGTATGACGTGTAAGGTGGAGTAGACTTCCTATAATTGATTACATCGAGGTGTTTCTTGTTACTGCCGTGAAGCACCTTTGCGTCTTGCACTGTACAGTATGTGTTATAAAGGCTATATGGCCCTCAAGCGTGTACCGGTACGTTTTTATTTTGTTGTTATCCTTACTTTCAATGTTCGGCACACTTCATATAGACATATTAACAGTAGTTTCATTATCATAAAATAAGAGTAGTTTTAATATCATAAAAATAAGATCTTGGTATAAACGCAGTCGTCACAGGTGATATCTACCTGTGCGTCTTCCATTTTATTATCCTGTGAATGCCTCGGTATATCGAAGATATACAGTAGGGCTTAGGTTCCCCATTGATCGTCTATTGTGGTCGAATTTGAAAATTAACGAACACAAAAACGTCCCCCTCGCGCGCGGAAATTAAAATTCTCTTTTGGTGTCTGTGTATTCTTCACATTTAACATATTTATACGAGAATCTACATCCAACACTATAAATAGTGTTCGTGCCGATGCCTATAATATTTATAATTTAGTAGAGGGACGAGCTCTGCGGTCACAAACTGCAAGACAGAGATACACATTTCACATACAGCAAAGTGCTTTGATGATGCAAATCCGATCGCCAAAAAAACATCAGAGTAAACCATTTTCAAGCCGGCACACCAGACGGCTTGCAAGCAGTGTTGGTAAACAACTAAATTATAATTGTTATTGTTGCTTATTATGGTTGCTTTTAACCAAGAATAATCACAGCAACAGGGCCATGCTTACTTGCTTATTTTAGTTGTATGGATTCTAGTATGGTACAATTAAACACCGTACAAACAATGTGTATAGGTTTTAGAATGCCCATTGTAAACACTATACAAAAAAAATGCATGTGTTTTTGTGTACAAATAAATAATATGGATTTCAGTATAAATGTATTAAAATGCACTTGTATTTTTACACGTAGGTTTTAGTATGGTATTTTAAACGCCATACAAACCAAATAAGCAACTAACATGCTTAACCATACAACTAAATACCCAATAAGCAAGTAATCAAAGCAACCCCTTTTTGAAGTTGCTTACCCAACACTACTTGCAAGGAAAAACAAATATATAGAAGAAATACAAATAATAAAACACAAGAGATAAAACCGTTTGGAAAATAAAGGGGGAAACATAAAGGCAAGGTGGAGGGAAGAGGTTCCCACGAAAAATCAAAGAGTTCAGTGGAACAAGACGGCACGACAGAGACGAAAACAAAAGCAAAAAGACAGAGTCTGCGACTACTAACAGCAACGAAGCAGATGACACCACCCAACATACGTCGGGGGCAGCAACCATACTGGGCTCCGAATGAACCTGCTGTGTGCTAGAGACCGAGGTGATTGAGACCCTGCTGTACGGGTGTGTGACGTGCACCCTCGACGCGAGTCACTTTGATAGGGCTCCGGAAGGCGCACATCAAAGTCCTCGGGCGAGTCTTTGGCTTCCAGCGTGGCGCCGACCACACCAACCACCCATACGCCAAGGCCCTCAAGAAAACGAAAACGAGAGCATCGAAACGACCATCCGGAACGGCGGCTTTTCTTCGCGGGGGCAGTGGTGCGGCAAACCAAGGGACGTTAACCCAGTCGGATAGTGTTTGTGCAGATTACCGGTGGAGAAGACCGATCCCGAGGTGGACAACTCAAAAACTGGGTCAAAGCCTGACAGACGACCTCGCCGCTTTTTCGACCACCCGAAAGCTCAACGGAAGACTCCCGGCGGACGTTCGTAGTCGAAACCGTACTGTGGGTCCATGCCGCAAAGCACGCGGGTAATTGTCAGCGGGGGAGGCTGGAAGCAGCTGAACGGATCATGGCCATATGGCACTTGAGTCATCCCATGGTAGGGGTGCGGCAATAAGTCCCTGAGCTCCTGACATGAGGAGCTCAATATCCCACCCCGGAACATGACTTCCAAGATTTTCGTTCGCGCAACCCGATCAACATGTCTATCAGCTAGTCCTAAACCCAATGCACTCCTCGTAGAATGATTATACCAACCGGTAGTCCCTCACTTCAGAAGCTCAACCGGGCAGGGACGTTTGACCCCACAAAGTGCAACCCCTACCGTGATATGGCTCACTTGAATGAGAAATATAATAGCTCAGAGCGCATTTCAGTCCGCATGTATGGCACCCAAAGGAGGGGGGACAGCGAGGTCGGAGAAATGAGGAGATAGCAGACAGGGTAGCAAGGCACCGGGCCGACAAGTAGGTAGAACCTATCTGCAAATCTTAAACCTAGTGCGACTGCCTTGTGGTTTTGTTGTTTCCCTGGATTGCCTGGTCCATCACCCTCGGGGGGCCAAATACTGCGGTACTACCACCTCCGGTATACTCGTCAATACTGAACTTTGTTTCCCTTTCATCCCTTGTGTCCCTGTCTGCGTCTTTTTTTCTGTCTTTCTATTTCACAGTATATTTAACTTGGGTGTACCCGTGGGGGTTATAGAGGCGTCGGTGTCGGTATGGACACCGCCATCATAGATACAGCAATCGGAGGACAGACCAATCAGCAATGCTCCTATATCTCTGATAATTGCATTTTGATCCTCGTTTGGGTGCTGCCCGAATGCCATCTGGGTGGCGTCATTGGCTTTGTTGCTGTGTCTTTGGCCCGCGCTCGTTTTTTTAGTTTCATTTTTGTTTTTGGTACAGGAGGAGCGATGATGGCGGTATGGGCAGCGCCGTCGTCAGAACCAGTCCGCAGCAGGGGATAGACACCCAATAAGAAACAAGGTAACAAGAAACCCAGGCTGGTATGTATAGGAAAATAAGAAATTCGGGATCCGTTATACTGACGCTTTTGTAGAACGCACCCCTCTTCAAATGAGAAACCCACGCTGGGTCAGTATTTCTATTTCTTATGAGGTGTCCTGTACTACTGCTGTAGGGTGTTTTCGGTACTTAGTATGGTTGCGGCCGCCTACATTGGTTGGGTGGTGTCACCTCCATTGCTGCTTGGCTTTCATTCTTGCCGTGCCGTGCCGTGCCGTGTAGTCTTGTCTCACTCAGTATTTAGTTTTACTTTTTGGGTATCCCTTCCCTCCCGCCTGCAGGGCCTGCGTTCTTCCTGTTCGCCATGTTTTCCATTTTCTTTTCAACTGTTTCTGCGTTCTTCCTGTTGGCCATGTTTTCCCTTTTTCTTTCCAATTGTTTCTCCTATTGTTTTTTTCTCCTTTCTTGTTGATATATAAATATTTGTTTTGTAAATAGCCTGGTTTCCTGGCTTGCATATGCTCGGCCAAATCACACCGCTGTAGTTGCAATGAATGTGCTTCTCTGTCTTGTGTGTGTGACCACAGAGCTCGTCTCCGTACGAGGCATCGGCACGGACACTGGTTGTGCTACAGTAGGTATAGATGAGTGGATACATCAGTTTAATGTAACGATCACAAACACACACAAAGGCGATGATGGTGCCATGGGCACCACTGTCGTCAGAATCAGTACGCAGCAGATGATGGACCATTCGGCAATACACCTGGTCCTATTGCAGTAGTATATAGTACCTGGTAGTATATAGGTGGTTTTGGAACCCAGTATGGTTGCTGCATCCGACACTCGTAGGATAGAGTCATGTGATTTGTTGCTGATGATTTCTGGTTGGCTGCTTTGCATTGTTTTCATTTTGCCGTGCCGTCGTGCTTCACAAAAATTCAATTTCCTGTGTGTTTCGCTTCCGTTCCCCCCTGCTCTCTTCCTGGTCGTCGTTTTTTCCTTTCCCTTTCATGCGCACCCGGGTGCGCATATAAGCCATGCGCCCCCCGATATAAAGCAAGTAGGCATATAAGGGAGCTAGACTTTGTGCATAGGTTTCCTTTTGTATCTGTGGTTTTCTTCTTTCGG
>JBBMKB010090841.1:0-11306 GCA_037833945.1 Alaria marginata
AGATAGCGATGGGGATACTACCTCGTGGGTGCCTTACCATATACATACTACGTGATATCGAACGGGGGGTGGGTAGGGGTTACTGGACATTGAAGATGGAAACATGACTAAGAAGAGGATTCAGCATCTGTTTTTTGACCGCATGGTTAACTGGAGCTACTACATACAGAACACGAATAATGCTAGACACAAAGAGATTATAATGGCGGCCGGAAAGGGGGGAGGGGGGTTAGTAAAATTTGTGTACGGCATAATGACTTACAACGGAATGAAGTTATATTTAAACCAAGTCATTTTTACTAAAAAGGTTTAGTTTACACCAAATGAAAATTAGTGTTGTTTGACCGGATGAAGTACTGTACTTAAATCTTCAGCTGGAAGTAGAGGCATAGAAGGGAGCTAGAAACTATGCATGGGTTTCCTTTTTTTGCTGTGGTTTTCTTTTTTCGGAACTATTATGAGTGATGAACGTTGAAACTCATGCTGCATACTGTCGAACGGCTAGTGCAGCAATAATAGGACAGGACAGCGGATCGTCGTTTGATACTCCGCCGGAAGTGTACGGGGGACGGGGTTTGGGGGTGGGGGGTGGGGGGACCTGGCCCTGGTGGTCGGAGGGGGTAAGGTTATGAGGACATGGACACACATACCTGGTATAGCATTGGAAGTTTTTGGTTGTCGGATACGAGGTACACTGTTCAGCACTTTCACTTTTCGTGGTCTGAAGTTTCGGTTATTTTGTCATTTTTTTTTGTTTTTGGAAAGTAACGCCACTGTCGTATGGGAAATTAAATAGTGTACTAGTAAACATAAGTTATACCAGGGGAGTCATCCCACGGTAGGGGTGCAGAAATAAGTTCCCGAGCTCCTGACATGTAGAGCTCAATATCTCACCCGAAACATGACTTCAAACATTTTCGTTCGCGCAACTCTATCATTTTTTATATACGCCAGTCCTAAAACTAATACACCCGTCAAATGATCCTACCAGCTGGTTGCTCCTTATTTTAGGAGCTCAACCGGCCAGGAACGTCTGGCCCCGAAAAATGCAAGCCCTACCGTGGGATGACTCAGGGGGGCCCCCATCCTTTATTTTCAAAATGAATGTATACCGCGATAAGTGGCGGCGAAGTCCCTGTGGGATCGTGTTATCAAAGTAATGATGCATCTCGAGGCTCTGGCTCTGTGATAAGAGCTGCAAAGTGGCACTGAAGTGTCTGTGAAGACCTCTTGTGATGAGAAGTAAAAAGAAGATAGTTTGGAAAAAAGGCGATTGAGGCCGAACTGTAGAAAATCACAAAAGGGAAGAAAAAAGGAGAAGGAGGAGTAAGAGGTATGATTCATCCCACGGTAGGGGTTGCACTTTGTGGGGTCAAACGTTCCTGACCGGTTGAGCTCCTGAAGTGAGGAACTACCGGTTGGTATGATAATTTTACAAGTTGCATTTGTTTTAGGATTAGCGGATAGAAATGTTGATCAGGTTGCGCGAGCGAAAACATTGAAAGTCATGTTTCGGGTGAGATATTGAGCTCCTCATGTCAGGAGCTCAGGGACTTATTGCTGCACCCCTACTGTGGGATGCCTCGTATGGAGTGATTGAGGTGAGCGAGACCGTCACTCGATCATCTCGGGACAATGCCCATGCTACTGGCAGATGCACTCCAAAACGGGTTAGCAATGAAGTCAACAACGCATGGTAGAAAGCGCAGCAGGTTTGTTGAGCAGGGTTTGACAGGGTTTCTTGTGTTTGGCGCGTATGGCGAGCGAGCATGTGGAAATATCGTTTGGCGTTTTAAAGTAACCGATTAAGCCACATTTGAGTCCCGAGTCCACCTCTCACATTCGTTCAATCTCCGCACTGCAACGTACATACCGGTAGCAAACAAGTGTGGGGAACTCAACTCTGTGTTTTTGCTTCATCTAAATTGGTTGCCAGATGGACGAGCAACAGTGATGGCTTACATTGTTCCACCAATACAAACCCACGGCCTTTGATAACGAATACGTGTGTTTGGTGTAAGCCATATAACTACATGTTTGTGCACTGATGATTCGTTTCGTCCTTTGCTCTCCAGTGACGAGTACGGTCGTCCTCAAGGCTGAATTTCCCGAGCTGCTGATAGCAGATGGCGCAACGAAGACTGTCGAGCAGGAAGTGATGTTTTCGCAGGTGTTCACCAACGGAAGCTCTGCCACGATGAAAGACAACTTCAACCTGAAAACGACACTGTCCGATACGCACACGTTCGTCTTTCAGGTGAAATCAGTTGATTTTTGTTTCAACAAGCCAAACGTTACCGCCGTCAGTTTTGACCAGACCAAGTTGCCGGAGCCTTCATTACGAAGGAACACATATCACAGTTGATGTATTCCTGTATCCGGGTATATATATATACCGTTTGTTGCTAGAATATCAACAACAACACATGGCCGTTTACCGCTGACTTCCGTTTGATGTCGGACTGCTTTTATGGATTAAGAAAGCGTTCGCCGTTTTGCTTTGTTCCCGCGAAATATTTACCGCCAAACCTCATCACCGCCGATCAATTGGAGTCATGCGGTGGCATGGAGGGAATGAGGAACAATAACAGAAGTTATGTTTGAACCGATGGTGGCGCTTTAATAAGGGGTTATTGTCACCAAACGCAGTCCTGTGCGCAAATGGTTATTATGTTCGTGAAAGAGAAATATTGTACTCGAGTGTTTTAACGGAAACGGAAAGCATGTTATGCTAAGAGCGACATTAGGCAGTACGCGAGTGGGCATGGTCGTGGAGAGTACTGCGGTACGCACGTAAGTGTGTTTGGCACTGCGAGCAAGTGCGCTACTTGGTATTCGAGAGTGCGGTTTTGGTATTCGAGAGCAACTATTTTGCGTAAATAGGAGATTGTTTCGTTTTTCCTTAGTTCGCAAACAAAATTAAAGGTTCCACCGCTTATACCGACTTGCAATACGAATACTGCTATAGAACAAATCAAATGACACTCGATCGAGTCCCAGAACAACACTGCTGTTGAGTTGTTGCTGTGCTGGACGACGGTAACTCGAAGACGCAACACGATAGACCTTGAGGGTCGAATAAACCTGAATCAGCAAGCCTGGCAGGGCGTCTTATACCAAAGGCGACCGCAATGAATGGTCGAATCTCCGATTGACCTACATTTTCCGATTTTCCTTACTTGAGGAGCTCCGTACATGAATCCATTTTCTTATTTTCTCAAATTTAACCTACAGTCCGATGAACTACACCATGACCTACAGTACGTAAAAAACGAATCATAGTGCCTCACAAATAAATAGTGCCATTATTCTAGCGATACTGGGTTAAGAAGCCTCCTAATCCTCCAGAAAGCTTTCAACCCTAAAGAAAGTCTTGTTTTGATCGTGAACCACCCCCGACCAAGCGAAACATTTAGTCAACCAACAGTGTGAGGTGGAAACAATGAATAATGGTGCGTACACAAAATTCCTCGATGGTTTGTCACCGGTTCGTTTTATGTGAGGTCGTGAACCTTGGAAAATATGAGTACTGTTACTGTACCACCGCATTGGTGTAAACATACGAAAAAGCTCGCCATCCTTTGGATACACACGTTCAACAGTGTTGGCTGTCGTCTTTTATGGATGGATGTCTACGTGGTCGTTTTATCATGTTTCCAGGCGGGTCTGGGCACGTGTATGTGTACCGCTTGCAGCGCATTGTGGTATTTCTAGTGTTGACTCTCGAACCGGAACTATACTTGGCATGTTTATCGTAAACAGGGCTACAGCAGTACCATACTACAGTACAACGAAGCGACACTCACGCTGTAAACTCTTTCCTTATTGTAATTTGCACACTACTGTTCCTAAAATCTGTTCCTGATTCCATTTTCATGTTCGTACAAAGAAAACAAATGTTGCACCTCTACCCGTAGCACGTGTCGATATATATTTCATATTTTAGGTTGAAACAGAGCACTGATACACCTGGTCACATGGGAACCGAACAAGTGTACTTATCGGATATACCGTGAAAAGGGCATACATTGCGGGAGCAGCAGCGACGGGAAAACACCACTACGAGTAGCGTGGGTAACATGGTTTGAGTTATTTTGTACGTTAAGTAGAACTAATTTGAATGAGGACGATTTAGCACTCAGATGATTCCTTTCAGCCTTAAGTTTATTTCGTAGCAAAGAAAAATATGTTTCCAGGTTCCTCACTTGAGGAGCTCTATACCCCACCCAAAAACATGAGTTTGACACAAATTAAATAAAACCCCGATTCACAATCCCATGGCCTAGGTATACAAAAAACGCATAATCAAAACCAGAATGACATTCCGACGAGTTTTGAGTTATGGAGCGCCCCGTCATCCAGAAACAAAAAATGTCATGAAATGCTCCCTTAATTGTAGCACGCCAAAAAAACAGGCCGATGGTATTGGGTCTGCGCTCCAGAAAAAAAAATAGAACATACGAAAATACTGTATTGTATAGGATGTGACTGTATCCGCGGAATGGTGTTGCCTTCGTTAATCGTATTGGGTCTGCGCTCCAGAAAAAAAAATAGAACATACGAAAATACTGTAAAGGATGTGACTGTATCCGCGGAATGGTGTTGCCTTCGTTAATCGCATGCCTGTTAGACATCAGACGCAAGAGGGGCATACATCGAGGCCGACAGTTGTGCGCCCACAACATGGTGCTTACTCAAGCCGTTGAGAGTTCAGCTGGCAATAAAAATTGTCGGCGTTTGTATGTGTTGTCCTGCTGCTCTGCAGGAGGGTATGGTTGTCGACTGGGCAGCGGGATGGAAGGCCATGGTACCGCTACTCTCAGGAACGGACACCACCACCAGTGTTGAGGTGTCATTCGACGCACACCAGCTTAGTGCGACGAGTAAGGCCCAGTCCATAGATCGGTCTGCCGAGATAACCCTTCCGCCCATGACTGGATGTCGGGCCACCGCGAGGTACATGAAGAGCGTCCTAACTTTGAACGCGGTTCTCACGGTTGAGAAGACCTATTCCAACGGTGCAGTTGCGACCCGTAAGGTGCCGGCCGAGTACACCAGCATTTCGTTTGACGACGCCGAAATCAAGCTGGAGGATAGGCCCGTTTTGGCGTCGAGTACGCAGTGAGCGGGAGTTGTTGGTTGAACACAACCGCCACCATCTCATACTAGATAGGCGCTACGTATCACATCACCCCGAACTGTACGCAAAGTCGGTTGTCCTTGTACAGGTCCGACTGTGTTTTGTTGATAGGTTTTGGCGATAAATTATTGATGCGTTCGTTGTGTTGCATGTTCGCCCCGATGGTCTGGTGGTTAACCTCGAATACGGCTGAGGTTGGAGCCAGGGTTTCGAATCTCGGTACGGAGGTTTTATATTTTAGAGACCAACCGCGGAGAGCGCTTTATAGTGTGGGTAAGCGTACTTCGACGCGAGTCGACGAGGGAATAACGTGCCGAGTTATTCTCGCGATCAAAACGAAGGCGCGTACCGTAGTGGGGAGGGGGAGAAGAGCCTGCTTAGTGACCCCGGATCTGAGCTACGTCTAGGGAGGGAGACGGAGAAATAAAAGCGCGAAGATAATAAATGGGATGAGCAAAACAAAAACAAGCGTGGTTTACTGTATGCTTCACGACAACTGATTATATATAAAAGTATGTATATACCAGTTGTCGTGAAGCAAGAAGCACATGTTTTTCCCTCGGCATGAATCGGTTCGCACGTGTAAGTATGCAGGTTGCACAGGAATACAGTCGAATGGACATGACCTATCATGCCTGTGTCTTCGAGGCGCAACCGTTCTTCGCCCACCGGGTCAAGGGCCCCTTTCCACAAGCTAAGCCGAACACTTGCAGTTTCGCGCTAAAACGTTGTAATGGCGCTTCAGGGTAGAAGGCAACAGCTTATTGCATCGGCTGCAGGCATGTGTTGTACGAGGGAGGGTTAGTTACTTGCTAATCAAACAAAGTTAACGGATTTACCTCCATCGAGAGCGTGCGTTCGTATCGGGGATTGTGCTTTGCTACAGCAGCATTAAGTAGTCTCCTGAGTTGCTGGTTGGTAAGATATAGGCGTCCTTTCGTTGGCATGATGCCGTTTGGCTGGCAGTAGATTGCGGATTGGGAGTTTGTGTGTTTCCAGGATATGTCGCCAATGGTTAATGGCGAGCCCAGAAATATCCACTATGGTTGATTTCGCGAGCGCACTTCCACGTGTGGAGGCGTAAAAATCTCACTTTCTAGCTGTGACGGTTTCGGGTTTCAGGCTACAGTAGCAGCTCTTAATGTATCAGCTGACGGCAACTGTATGTAGTGGAGGAAAGGGGTGAAAGGTCCTTTGCCTGAATGAAAGGAAGGTGCAAAAAACTTCGATATCCAACAGTAAATTCGATTGTTTCACCTCCCTTGAGAGGGCGTGTCAAGAATTATACTTCGCTTCATCAGCAGCCAGTACAGAAGTCTGCCGAGTCTTTGGTGGTAAGGATGGTAGCTTTGTTCGTGGGATTCGGGTTGGTCCCGTTTATTTGGCATTGGATTCGGGATTCGCAGGGGGAATATGTTTTTCTCCAACCGCCTCTGCTAACCTAGAGGTATATACCTCGTAGTTTAAGGTCAACTGAGCGAGTTCGAGCATCCCGCAGGGTTTGGTTTTCTTGCAACGCAGAAAGAAACCATCGCGTACATCGCCAGTTCGACGAGTGTTGATAAAACAAGAAAACGCCAGATTTTCTCCGAATGACATCGACGGGTTCCATTGTAGTGGGGGAGGAGCGTGGAGGGCCTGGTACCGTGCAACACAAAAGACAACACACCAGCAGACAAAACAACTTACCCACGGTAAATATTTCCTTGTCAGTTATTTCCTAACCTAAGGGAACACGACGCAGCTGGTGTTGACGGGTGCTACGATAACGGTAGCACTTTTTGGCTTTTTACTTCTGAATGACGGGGCTTTGACCCAAAATAGTCCGAAACTCCTTGTTTTTCAGCCCGATTTTTTCGTATACCTAGGCCATGGGTTTGTTCACCGGGTTTTGCCCTTTCGTTTTACTCAAAATCAGTTGGTTGGTGAGTTTCAGAGCACCCTTGTGCGAGGACCGCCAGAAAAAAACGGGCATTGTAGCATGTGGTTGTTCGCGGAAAGGTCTCGACGAGACCTATCTATAGACTCACCTCTCGGTGTCTACAGTCTCCTCGTTATCGAGAAAATAGTCGTGAAACCTTTTCCAAGGGGGTGTGCTATCGTGCGGTTTGTACCTTCATACTGTATGTAACCCCGCCAGGTCTGAGCTATGCGAAAGCGAAGGAAAGCAGAAGTAGTGAAAGGTGAGTAACCATGTAACTATAAGCCCCAATAACATTTTACAGAAGGCACGTCTGGGTCACAATGTAACGGCCTTCTGGCCTCCATATTCAAACCCGATCAGTCCCTATAACTCAGATCAAAGTGATTTGCTTTCACTGTCTCCAGCGCAAAACATGTCGTCATGGTCTCGCGACTTAAAGCAATCCAGCCCCCGCCTTACCGCATGGATAGCAAGAGTGGGGGATAACCTCTCCAAAACAAGGTTCCACGTCGGACTGAAACGTGACGGTCACGTGCTGAGCATTGCCGAGAATCCCGAGGCAATCCTGGCAGCCATCAAGCCGGCTTTGGGGCTGGAGCATCAGCAAACTTGAATTTCTATTTCTGGCCGCTGATCGGCCTATCCACTCCCTTTCTGCCCCCTCTGGCTCTTTCTAGAAGGTTGGAGATGAACAGGAATATTCCAGCCATAAACCCGCTATAGACACCACCGCAGGTTGGGAGAATAGGGTCCCATGCCCTGCTCAGGAATCCCTCCTTATCCCACAGCAGTATATTAAGGAGCAAAAAGTAGTGTAAATAGTTTTTACCACTATTATTGTTGTAGTAGTATTAACAGTGGCAACACCGATGTTTCCACTTGGAGGAGCATGTTATACACGTGTTGTACTACTGCTATTGATAAACACATACCTGGTACGTTTTAAGGACCGCTTGGACGCTATATTTACTGGTATACTACGGTGATCCGTACGTTTTCGTTCAGAGTGGTGCCAGGCTCATCACAGCACACTATTAGTATTAACAAACTTATACGAGTACTGCCTTACCCTATAATACCACTATGGGCAACGAAGATATAGATCCACGAGCGGAGCCGTGGTCGCACCGCTAGTATGATATCTGAAATATTCCAACACAAGCGGGGTGGCACAGTTGTTTGGAACTACTACTGTAGATTAATTCGTGTTTCGAGTTTTCATTTTAAACGCGAAATTTGCAAGTGCAGCGTGATTTGACATGTGTTAATACGATGTTTCCGGAGGCTACCTCTCTCTTACCGTGTTATTCATAACCACGCCCCAAGTATCTACCAGCTAAACCTGGTTCGAGCTGCGTCTGTAGCGTCATCGTGTGAGTTGTGTGACCTTGCTTAATCGGCCAGCCCCATCACACCAGCTATACACGAGAGAGAAGGTACCGTATTCGACGCGCTTTGAGAATATGACATTGCACCGTTTGGTGTAGCCTTGTTACCTAGACAAGGAAATTATTGATTTATGAAAAAAAATGAGTTTGAGTTCCTTGAGTGCATGATTAACGATCTGTCAATGTTCGGCAGCCCGCACCTCATGCTGCGCCCCAACAACAGTCATGCAGCCTAACTTCGAAAGCCCACCACAAGGTTCGCCGCTGGTGATTTTTGGGCAGGTAGATTCAATCGCGAGCTTTGACCACGTAGCCCCCTCTCACCGCCAGCTGTAGAGTAGATTCTAGGGGAGTACCTCAACAGAAACGCCTTAATATACTTAGGAAAAACTAAACAGAACGCCGCAAAAATATAAAGCCCATGTTTTGGACGACACTGCGAAATCACTACAGTTTGGATATATATTAGTCGCGTTTGTAACGTATACTTAGCAAGTACGTTGTCCACCGCCGTGCCGTTGAAGACAAATTGGTAGAGCTGTGAGTCGGTACGACTTCAGTCACCAACTAGTTATTAGTCGGACTTATAGTTATTCGTTTCCTGGAGGTGCCGACTATTCGACTTATTGGGTTTCCATACTTGTAAGAAGTCTGTTTAACGCGGGATGCATTTTTTGCTTTTATGGGGCGAGGTCACCTCGGCGGGGGAGGGCTAATTTGGCTCGCTTCCCTCGCCCGACATAAGTCGGCAAGTCTGCTGGCCATCAGCTGGTTTCGCCAGCCGACTTGCCGAATTCAGTCAGTTGGTTGGCTAACGGCACCTACCGATTAAGTCTTAGTCGTGAAATCCTGCCGACTCACAGCCCTACAAATTGGGTTTTAACCGTATCCGTAACACGGATTCAATACTAGCGCTTAGGGTCGGACCCTCCGCCCCAATGGAGGACGGACGGTTTTCGGAAGCTAAAAGATCAACGTGTTATCATGCACAAAATGTGAAATACGCAGTTAGTTGGCGATAGTCCTGCCATATACATACGGGGGAGCCTTGGATGAGTTCCGGAGTTAAAATTTTAAGAACGGCATTGGTCTGTGAACCGTGTGGGCTGTGGATCGTGGATACAACCCACAAGACAAAGTAGGAGCATAGCTGTCGCCAGAATCACGTGCTGTAGGGTATTTGTAACTGTTCTCAACCTTTCTGCGTTGGTGGGTGATGGACGGCCGTGGTACAAAAAGTGCAGAAGCAGTCCGCAGCAACCAGCAGCATGCGCCCGCAGCATGCACCAGCAGCAGCAGCAGCTAGCAGGGCAGCCAGCGGTATCAGGCCGCAAGGTAGCACCTAGCAACAGCTAGCAAGGAAGCAGCCAGCAGCACCCAGCATCTAGTATCACGGCACCTAGCAGAAGCAGCGGTAGCAACAAAAGCAAACAACGAGCACGTGTGGGGTCAGCTGTTGGGCAATGTTACAATCTGGGGCACTCCAAATTTTGGTAAACCGCCATGCAAATTGTTGGGACAGGATTTGGTTGTACATGCCGACAACGCAAGGTCGCAGGAAGCCACGATCGGTGGTGCCACCTAACGTATGTTGTCCGTCCGCACAAGGGCCACAGCAGACAACGACGACATATTCAAGCGCATATCTGTCTCTGTTGCTCGCGGTGTCCTAGCTCGCTGTGCAACCAGATGCGTTACGACACACTAATTCCGAGGTGGATCCGTCGTGAACCACCCGGCCTCAATGTTGGTTTTGTTTTTATGGAGTAAGGGGGTGTATCAACTGCACCCAGGGACGGTACCACGCACTGACTACACGTCATATTCTAATTATTGTATCGCGAGCCCCATCCACCCATGAGCCGTATCCTTAAATCACGGGGTCTATATGCATATGAGTCGTATCATTGTATCACTGAAGTCATAAACACACGAACCGAACCCCGCCCGTGATTCCGCCCCCCGGAATCCCTGTTCCCCTTTCGTCATTATGAACGTATGGAACCCAGTTGAATCCGTCAAAACGCTTAATATGGAATATAGGATTCCTTCGGGACTGGTGCGCAGTGTTTAAAACCGTCGTCTACGTGTACATCCGAGCAACGTCTATGTCGGGTGCGAATGCCCAGGATGTTTAACCCCGCTCCGCAGCCCCTCTGCCCCCCGTGCTCGTCGCAGCAACGAAAAACGACTGACCTTTCTCAGCTGCAGCCGCAAGCCAAAAGCCCACCCCCCTCCAGACTTCGCGTTCTAGTTGTGGTACCTATATATTGTATTCACTCCATTTATCGTCCCTCTTCATTATAATGAGTCCTACACCCTCCCCACCCCCACCACCCTTGATGCACGCGATGTCTGCCTGGTCAGAAACAAAACTCGACGTGCTTCATCTCGGCATTGTTGGGATGCGAGGAGCGATGGTCTTAAGACTAAGGCTATTATGTATGACTAAGAAACAAAGTACCCCGCCCTCCCCCCACCTTGTCCCCTGCAGGTCTCTAGAGCAGCTACCTCTTCGTCGTCTTGTCCCGCCGCTTTCCGAAACTCTTGCCCTCCTCCCCCCGCCCCGTCCCCTGACGCCGCTGCCCGTCCCTGCCGTCCCTTTTTCCTGCCGTGATTCAATATGTTAGTCCTCTGCACTTGATGCACGCCTTGCCCACTTCTCGCTCCCGATTTTCCGCTGCAGCTGCCCCTCCCCCATCAACTTCCATCCGTCCACCACCCCTCCCCCCGCCACCTCCTCGCCCTTTGTATTACCCCCCCCCCACATATCGAAAGGTGCTCCGTCTCGAAAGGGATGCGTGGTCAATGGTCAAATGACTAAGGAAAGCAACAAATGAGTACGCCCCCCCCC
>JBBMKB010090852.1:0-11304 GCA_037833945.1 Alaria marginata
CCTTACCCCCCCCCCCCCCCCCCCACGGCCCCTCCCCTCATGTGATGAAAAACCTTTATTCGTTGGCGGTGGCGAAGCTGACGGTGGGCGGCGATGGCTTGGAAGCCGGCGTGACTCCCGTTGGGGAGGAAGACATGGAATGGTTGAAGGAGAACCTGGTGCTCGACCAATTGAATGCCGCCATTTCTGCCCTGGGGACGGAGGAGGTAAAACTGAGCGCCGGCCGCTTTTTTCATATTTGAAATTACTCTTTTCGAGTGTTGTTTTTGTCTTGTATTTTATTTTCTTGATTTTTTTTTAAATTTGAAAATTACTCTTTTCGAGTGTTGTTTTTGTCTCGTATTTTATTTTTCTTCCTTTTTTTTTTTAATTTGAAATTACTCTTTTCGAGTGTTGTTTTTGTCTTGTATTTTATTTTATTGTTTTTTTATTTTGCCGTTTTTGTGGACTCTATTTTTTTGCTGCTTAACCAATTGGATCGCCGCCATTTCTGCGCTGGGGGCGGAGGTGAATGATCGTAGGCCGTCTTTTTTGGACGTTAAAAAACGGCGGATTAGTCGATCGCATAAGGGTCCAACGTATGAATCGACCGCAAAACAAAAAGGCGACTGACAAACTCGAACGGAAAAGAAAAGGCGGACGGACAAATCGATCGGTAACAATAAATAGACGAGTCACGCGATGAATCCGACCGGTTTTGAAATTCGGCGGAATTCCAGATGATAGTTTTACCGAATATCGATATTTGACCGAACATTGGTTGACGTTTTGACCGAGCATAAGTAGGCATTTGCCCCGAGTATCGATTGGCATTCGACCGAATACATTACGGCTCTTGATGGACCAATGCCACCACCAACGCCAACACAAACAGCCCCCCCCTCTACAAACACCACCAACACCCCCACCACCACCAACGCCACCACCACAACGACGACCACCAACTTTCGCTCCGTCTCAGAACATAACGGTCAAGGGCCTGGTCGTGATGAAGGATTTGATGGCGACCCGGAAGGCCGAGCTCGAGGTGGAAGAGGCTGCGGCTGAAGCTAAGCTTGTCGCCGAGAGAGAGGTGCGTTTGTGCTTGCAGTAGCACAGCTAGAAAGTGCGTGGAGGATGTTTGGGCAGGGGGGCGGGGGCGTACTCATTTGTTGCTTGCCTTCGTTATTTGACCATTGACCACGCATCCCTTTCGAGACGGAGCACCGCTCCTTCTATCGTAAGGACACAACGATGTCACACAAAGTATGGCGCTGGTGTGGGATTGACGACGTTGGTCAGGTTTCAAGGGGCGCTGTAGAGTTGGTACACAAAAGACGGAGTTCCTGTGAGAGATTGGCGGCATTCGAAAGGTTTCAAATGGCGCAGTAGAGATTGTTTGTAGCAGGGGCGCAAACGCGAAAAGGCACAGCAGTTGAATCCACCCGGCAGCATCAAAGAGCAATCAGTCGCTATTCAAAGAGTTTCCGGCATACATACATGCATGCATACTTCGTACATATATATACACGCGTACATATTGTACATACATACGCGCATACTTAAGTCTACATGTATACATGCGTACATTGTATACACAGCTGTATACATAAACACATGCACATATATACATACGAAGTGCACATAAACTCAACCGAACCACAACAACGACGTAAAAAAAAACAACAAACAACACTGCTGTGAAAACATGCAACGACAGTATAGTCTATACCTGTAGCGCCGCACATGAGCGCCGTCGCCTGCGTCAAAACCACGACCAGCTTCTTCTCGTTCCCCATCCTTCCCTCCGGGTCAGCCGCATCTATCAACGCTCCCCCCGCCGGCGTCCCCGCAAGCCCCGCGGCGCAAATAACGCCCCCAAAAGTAGCAGCAGCGGCGGTTTCAGATGACAAAAGCTCCAAGCTTGTCACGAAGCCGGTACCAAAGGTGCTCATTCCAGCGGTGACGGCGGCTGTCGCCGCCGCGCCTAGCACCACCAGGCAAAACACGGAGCGATCGAGAACGCTGAAGACGTCGTCCATCATAACGCCTTCTCGAGGAAGACCCCCCTGCGTGTCCCCCGCCCCCCCAGAGGGCAAGAGGGACACCGCGCCGGGGTTGGCGGAAGACGACAACCCCGCCGCCGACGTCTGTCGGTGGTGGTGGTGGTGGTGACTGCCCCGGTTATCCTCGTGGTCTCCTTCCAACCCCTCCATCCCGCCACAAACGCCTTCCATTTCGCGACAAACGCCTCCAGAAAGGGACGCGGAAAACCCTTTCTCGCTGTCCCACTCGGCGGCGTGTTTCTGCCAGCCCAACAAAGGCTCTACGTCTTGCGCCGCGTCCCCTCCCCCCTGGCCATCGTCGTCCTCCGGCTCTGGATGCGACGACCAAGAATGGTTGCGACGCGTCATCCCGGTCGCCTCCTCGTGCTGACGACTACCAGACCCTAACCCCTGATTCGCCACGCCTTCGACAAGCGATTCTTCTATTGTTTCTTGGCTCGTTTCGGCGGGGTCCATACCCCTCCGATGCCGCGGCCCCTCCCTACCTCCTACGAAACCTTCTGCCGAGTCATCGGCCGTCATCTCGGCGGCACCTGCGGCGCCTTTATCGGCACGACGTCGCCTCGTAGTACCGCCTAGCCGATGCTGCCGCCTGTCAGAGCTATGCTGTTCCACGGGTAAGGGTGGGGGCGCCTTGTCGTTAATACTGCCGTTGCTTCCAGCATTTACGCGCGAAGCGTTTACGCGTGAACCGTTTACACACGAAGCGTTGACACTCGAACCGTTTACCCCCCGCGAACTGTTTCCACGAGAAGCGTTTAGACGCGAAGCGGAGCCGGAGGAAGCCCCATAGTCCGCGGCGTTTGCGGCAGTCGTGGCGCGGTCTTTTGGCACCAGGCTGCACGCGAGGGCAAGCGGCGACATCATCACCGCCTCCAAGTAGAACGCCCACTGCCAGCTGGGTACAGCGAGCAACGCCATCGGGGTGGGACATTAGTGGGGTGGAAAAATCGATAGTCAAGCAACGTTATCGGGGCGGGACTTCAATCGAGTGGGAAAATCGCTAGTCGAGCAACATTATCGCGGTGGGACGTTAATCGAATGGCGATCCATTAGTCGGGTGATTGGACACCAGTCAGATGCCAAAATTTGCTGCAATCCGGCCAAACTTCGGGTTTCCAAGAGGCGTGCTCACCCTGAGCCAAACCTGGGGTTTCCAAGAGGCTGCTCACCGTAAGACAAACTTGGGGTTTCCAAGAGGCGTGTTAACTCTAACCCAAACCAGGGGTTTCCAACAGGCGTGCCCAACCTAAGCCAAACCTGGGGTTTCCAAGAGGCGTGCTCACCCTAATCGGGAAGTGGCGATGACGCTGCCGTAGACATAGCCCAGCCCAGCGCCCACGGGCTGCGCGGTGTAAAACAGGGCTAGCCACATCCCTCTCTCTCCCGGCGGAGCCGTCTCAGTGATAAGGGGCGGCACGACGGTTACAAAACTCGCCTCGCCCACTCCTGACAGCAACCTATCGTGGGGTTTGCACACCATTGGGCGGCGGAAGGGGATAGGGTGAGGGTTGGAAAACTCGTCTCTCGCCCACTCTCGACAGAAAACTATCGGATAAGAGGGTTTGCACCTAATTGGACGGCGTAATGGGATGGGGTGAGGGGCGGCAAGACGGATACACAACTTGTTTTTCGCTCAATCCTGACAGTCGTCAATCGGATAGGATGGTTTGTACAACATTGGACGGCGGAAGGGGGTGGGATGAGGGGGGGCACGACGGTTACAAAACTCGCCTCGCCCACGCCCGACAGCAATTTATCATGAGTTTTCATACTTCGAAGTATCATCGGACGGAATAAGAGGATAGGATACGGGGCGGCACGATGGCCACTGGCGGCTCTACACCACTCCCGTACTGTAGGTGAACTCAACGCCACAAGTAGCGACGTCGGTTTTACATGCATACACGAGCCTCTCTGAGCTAAAAACTGTCGAAATGTCAGAAAAAAAAGCATCATAACAGTAAACAACCAAAACATCAAAACGCCATGCATCGAAACATCAAAACATCAAAACATTCAAACAGAAAAAAAAACAAAAGCATTAGTCTCAAACATCAAAACGCCATGCATCCAAATCAAAACATCAAAACATCCAAACAGAAAAAAAACAAAAGCATCAGTCTAAAACATCAAAATATCGAACCACCGCATAACCAAAAGTAAATCATGTACCACTCTGGACCGTAATACAAGGACCGTTCGGGTATTGGTACCAATACCTCAACGGTCCTCAAAATTAGGTCCAGGGTGGTATATATCACATTACCAAAATATCCCCGCACCCTTCCATCGTGCTTCATCATGCATCATCATGCATTCACGCTATAGTCTATGCTTGCAGAGCCAGAAGAAGAAAAGCATAACTCGACAACGGCCTCGCTAAGCCAAATAGCACAGCAAAACATCAAAAAATCAACACATCAAACAAATACATACCTGGTATGCCCCAACATAAAAACATCAAAATATAAACGCGCCGTTGTTGTATTGGTGTATCGATGTATTGATGTATTGATGTATTGATGCCTGTTGCTTACCGAGCGAGAAGAAGAAAAGCGTAGCTCGACAACGGCCTCGACAAGCCGGCCAGCACGGAAGAGAAGCACCACACCCCTAGCCCCACGCCCATGAGGGCGAACGGGCTGCGGGTACGAGCGAGCCTCGCGAAAATTAAGCACGCCACGCTGAAGCCTGCAGTGCATAATTACATCATTCGGATGCCGTCGGTCAGTCGGACGCGGGAGGCACGGGCGAGGCGGGTTATCACGCCGACAGCTTCTTAACGTACTTGACGTGATTACAGTATAGCGACCTATATAGCGACAAATACGGAACCGTAGCCTTCTAGGAAGAGCGTATTTGACTTGATTATAGTATAAAGCAACAAGTACCGTATACTGGTGTTAACCTTGTAGGAACAGCGCGATTATGTGATTATGTGATTGTAGTACAGGGATCTAAAAAGCGACACGTGCGGTATATTAACCTTAGAACGTCATCCTAGTATAGGGGTATAGGGAACGAACTAGCAACAAGTGCAGCAATTTAACCTTCCAGGAAGAACATGCACCAGCAGTACAAGTATCATCCCGCCACCCGCGTGTCGTAGATCTTCTTGGTTGCACTTCGTACACATCTTCTGCCCCAGCACGGCATGATACTGCTATTACTCTATTACTCTATGAACAGTGAACAGTCTCTAGCCCCGGCTCCTACGCCAGTAGCGACCGTACTAATCGTGTATTTGTGTTGTACAGAAAATAGCGCAAAAATACTGTGCCCATGTCGTCTTTTATCGTATAATGTGGTCTTATGTTGTCTTATGTCGTCTTATGTCGTCTCGCATCGTCTTGTGTCGTATCATGTCGTCTTATGTCGTTCCGCGTCGTGTTGAATCGTCTCATGGCGTATCGTATCGTCTTACGTGGTCTTATGTGGTATTATATCGCCTAATATGAAAGTATGTCGACGTATGTAGTTTTATGTGGTCCTATGCCGTCTTACTTCGTACCAGGTACCAGGTATATCGTTTTATCGCCTAATGACGTCATCTTATGTCGTTTTATATCATCTTGTGTCGTCTTATGCCGTCTTGTGCCGTCTTGTAGCAGCGTCCCGTGTCGTATTATGCCATTTCATGCCGTCTAGTGTCGTCTTATGCCGTCTTACATCGTCTTACATCGCCTCATATCGTCTCTCAACGTCGTCGTATAGTCTACTGTCTCAGTCGTCCTATTGAGAAACAGGACACCAGACCACGTTTCTCCTTCGACTCCTTCGACTCCTTCGCCTCCTTCGACTCGTTCGACTCCTTCGAGAAAGGGCCAAGACTGAGGCAGGGGGGTCCCTTTAAGGGCCTCGGTTTTCACCGGCTTCGCGGCATGACACATGTTGTTGTGTTGTTGTGTTGTTGTTGTTGTTGTTGTAGTCACTAATAGTATGACACATGCTATTATTTAATAATAGTACTGTCTCAGAGCTCTTACCTAAAATGAAGGCGCTCTGCAGAATTCCCAGAAAAACGTCGGGGCGCTGTGTATGCAGGTTCTGCCTTATAAAAGCGTTGAACTCCTCGCTTCCCCCTGGGATTACCTGTGAAGCCCAACGGTACCAGTCAGCAACAGCAGTCAGCGACACCAGTCAGCGACACGTTAACGGGCAATTGCGTACTTTGCAAGAAGATGTAACACGCGTTGAAAGGCGAGTGGGATTACCTGTGCTTGTCATCGATAGCAGTTCGCGACAGCAGTCAGCGACACCCCAGCAGAGACCCACCAAGAAATACCAAATACCAAACAATCATTATATACCAGGTAGGTACAATAGTATAATAGGACTTCGTATAGTATAGGAGTGAAACACTGAATTGAAGAAAACGGAGCACCAAACAAAACATATCCTTCGTATTGGTAGTATTAATAGTGTGGGGGTGCAACAATCAATTGAAAATATAGCATACGTAGCTATCGCTCGGAACTCTTGCAGCAAGATATTTGTATGATTTGTAAGATTTGTATTATCATAACTGTCATCAACTTGTGTGCGTTGCTGGTCGGCGAACGCTTCGGGCAACTCAAACGGGGTGCCTCTTTTTTGGCACCGTCAAAATTCGCAAATATAGTACGAGGCCGTACAGCCGTCGCTCGGAACTCTTGCAGGATATTTGTACGATTTGTATGATTTGTATGATTTGTATGATTTGTATGATCATAACTGTCACCAACGTGTGTGCGTTGCGGGTCGGCGAACGCTTCGGGCAACTCAAACGGGGTGCCCCTTTTTGGGCGCCGTCAAAATTCGCAAATATACTGTAGTATAGCCGTCGTTTGGAAGTCGCGTAGCAGGATGTTTTAACTGTTCTTACAGTACGCGACATGTGTTCAGAATTTGGCAGTTTAGAATTTCAGGCTGAGTTTTTATGTAATTTAAGAAATTACCGCTGAGCATTTGTGCTCAGCAAGGACGCCACTCTAAATCCTATGCAATAGCCTTTAATAGCCTGTGCTCAACGTTGACATCACAATAAGCCGCGAGCCTTAGCCAAAATAGGAGATTATTAACTGCTGTCGCGTACTGTATGTGCGTTGGTGGGAAACCAAAACGGCGGTCGAAACACGACTGTTTAATCAAGTCATAGAAGGCTTCGGTCATCTGGAAAGAGGTCCCTAGTTTTTTGGCGTCGTCAAAATTAGAAGCTCGCATTCGTAATAATGATTTGGCTGTCCTTGTCGTACTGTTCATATCAACGTATCACCAGTATCAGTGGTGCTGCGGTTCTTAACCGAGAGATCGACGTGGCTGCTGTGCCCGCCAATAGCATATCGTGAATATCATATCGATAATATCATATCGGGAATATCATATCATACTGTATCGAGAACATCATATCGAAAAAGGAAATAAACGTGTGAAGCAACATCATATTGGGCTAAAGCAGTAGTCTATCAGATTAAGCTTATGATGTCATATCAACGTCTCAAGAAATATTACACCGAGCTATCGCAGTATCAGATCGAGCTACGAGCACTGATGTCACACCAACGTGTCAAGCAATACAATATCGAGCTTAAGCATTAGTCAAGTCTATCAGATGGAGCTGCTGGTGCCATATCAACGTGTCAAGCAACATCATATCGAACTAGAAGCAGTATCAGATCGAGCTACAGATGTCACATCAAAGTATCGAGCACTATCATATCGAGCATATCATATCGAAAAGGGAAAAAAACGTGTCAAGCAATATCATACCTGGTATCGAACTAAAGCAGTTTCAAATCGAGCTATTGGTGCCATATCAAAGCGTCAAACATTATAGTATCGAGCTAAAAGCAGTATCAGATCGAGCTACTGATGCCATTACCAGCATGTCAAGCAATATCATATTGAACTTCAAGCAGTACCAGATCGAGCTACTGATGTTATATCAACGTGCCAAGCAATATGCTATAGAGTTATACTGATGTTATATCAACGTGCCAAGCAATATGCTATAGAGTTAAAGCAGTAGCCTATCGGATCGAGCTACTGATGCCATATCAGTACCAGAGGGTCAAGCAATACCATACTGGAGCAGTATCAGATCTAGCCAATACTCATGTCATATCAAATATAATATCGAGCTAAAGTAGAAGTCTATCGGACCGAGCTGCTGATGCCATATCAACACCAAAGTGTCAGGCAACAAAATATCGAGGTAAAGCAGTATCATGTCGAGCATCGAGCTACTGCTGCCATATCAAAGTTTTCAAGCAGTAGAAGTAGCGTATCAAACTCAAGCAGCATAATGTCGAGGTATCGACGTCATATCCACATGTCAAGCAATATAATATCGACGATTGAGTATGAATACCTTGGTATGAATACCTTCACGTAATATTCCCATTTGCTAGACCAGTCGTGGTCCCGCGTTAGGTCGGTACCCTTTACTTTAGTGCAGGGCCCCAGTTTAGTGCGGTGCCAATTGCCTGTCACGGCCTCGTCCCACAGAGTACCGTATAATCCCGGGATAGTTGGGGATCCCACTTTAGTGCGGATGTTGTCAGCATGACAACGCGCCGCACTAGTGAGGAACAGCGACCGTGTCATTTCTGTAACACTGCGGCGTGCGGCGTACACACTGTATTGCTACTGCCACTGCTTCCGGTCAAACTTCGGCATCGGGCGAGACTCTTGTCCGCACCAACTCCGTCAAATGTAAATAATACCAGGCGAGTATATATTATTAATAGTGTATTAGTACTACAGTAGATTTTGTCTCCCTCTATACGTAGTAGTACTAAATCTTGTCTCCCTCCATACGGGTTATATAACATTAGTGTGAAGATCCAATATGGACCGACATAGCCCTTCGTAAAATGTTCTGCTCACCCTGGCAGCATCCGGGGGAGTCATTGACCTATACCTTGAAAGAGGAAAACACCTATAAAAACGCGCGGCCGGAGTAGCACGCAGCTTACAAAGATGAGTACCGACCATCAATTTGATCGAACTCACAGCTGATGTATGTTGAAATGTTTTTTATAAAACAAGCACCGACGTTGGACTTTTGAAGGCTAAGAGCTCCAAGGTGTGTAAGGTGTGTGACGTAGGAGACCAACAGACGTAGACCGTAGTCCCGTACAGCAGCACAGGATTGCTCGTACTTGTGCTGTATGTAGCTCAGGGGAGGATGTTGTAAGTTGTATCATACGTAAGACTTTACTCTGGGCTGAGTAATTGGCTAACCTTTTATCAATACCGTAGCTTTCCATAGCGCAGCAGGTAAACACGAAAATACCCTCGCATTAGACCGGTAGTTGAAAATAATCTCGATACTTGTGTTTTTACCGAACAACGTAAAGCATCCAGCATCCAGCATCCAGCATCATGCACACCCAGGACCCAGGGCCCGTTCGTCCGTTTGCTTATTTTTGTTGGTATTAATTAATAGATGATAGGTCAGACCATTCTCGTACGAATCATATAACAGTACAGTGGTATGTGGGATACCCATATTCAGACCATCTCGGGACAGCCAAGTTCGGTGGTCTTATCTCCGGGTCTGGTCTTATCTCTCTTTAAGACCTATTTGGCATAATACCAAAACGGTCTTAACACGGGGGAAAATGCCATATTCCGGGATAATACCAAAACGGTCTAAACACGGGGGGGGGTGTCATGCGGGATATAAGACCAAAACGGTCATAAAATCGGGGGAAGCTGTCATGGACGCTATTTGGCGTATTGCAACTTACTATGCACGCCTTAGTATACTATTAATATAACGTTCGCTGGGGTCGGTATCCACGCCGCCAAGAAGCACGCGGTAGAAAGAAAGGTGAAAACGATACAGAAACAGGTATATACCAGGTACGTGATTACCTGACGGCAATCGGATGCATCCATTAAACAAACACAACACACAGCAGCATATAATGCACAGCAACGTGCAGTTACTGCTGTACCATGCGTGCCGTTTCCCGCCCGCTGAGTGATGGCCCCGGTGACATTCGTACCAAGGACGAGGTAATTTGTAATGTTTGCTTGGGTACAGCAAGGTGTGTGAGCAAATCTATCACTGCTGCACCGGCTTCGCCAAACCTGCTTCGGAGTGCCAGCGTACCAAAAAAGGCAGCTAATGACCGACGTGATACAGGCTTTATTTTCCCGACTCAAGACCGGGTTTGGGACATGATACAGGAGGCAAACCGGTCTTGCTCAGGTTTAAATAGCGACTATTAATAGCCTATTAGCTATTAATAGTCTTGTCCACCCGAAAGTCTTACACTGGATGGTCTTTAAATAGGTATGTCATACCACTGTACTCGAATAATTCACCGCGGGATTTTACGGGATTCTGGACGATCGTCCCGTCCCGTGATAACATTGAAACCCCAATCCCGTCCAAACTGGTACCGGGCACGTACAAGTAAATTTTGATCTACCGTCCCGAATTTTTACACCGTGAGATCATCGATATCCCCGTCCCGTTCAACCAACTTCGGCGAAGTTTTGTCAAATCCCGTGATTTCTATGTCCCGCCCGCGACCTTGCCAACCTTCCCGAGGCCGTGCCAACCCGCGAAAAATACAATTTACGGCAGATGCAGGATCTACTGTAGACGATCTGGATGATCTAGATGATCTAGATGATCTACAGTAGATAATCTAGATGATCTAGATAATCTGTCCGAGGTGTGTGAAATTTTGCAAACTGCTGTTGTTGCTCTATTAAGGGCACGCGTGAATGAAAAGCACTCCCCATCCCCGGGTTCCACCGACTCTAATCTCTAGGTATTTTTCGGTGATGTCAATTGCGTCGCGTTTTTAACACAAGGCAATTCTGCCTTCAGCTGATTCGTGCCCAAGCATAAATACGTGTCCTATCTAGGCTGAGCCTCCTCGGTTTAGCCTAAAAAGCCTAAAAGAGCCTATTTTCGGTTTTTGGAGCCTAAAAACAGGTGTTTTGTAAAGAGCCTAAAAATAAACGGTTCAGGGCCTATTTTTCGGGGACGGAGCCTATTTTCACCCCCGGGGGCCTGTTTAAAAAAAATTAGCCTATTTTTATTCGACCCCTCCATAATAACGCCAATAAATGAGATGGAAACCCTGTTTTTTCGAGAGCACAGAGCACAGCGCAGAGCAGCACCGCAACCCAGCACTCAGCACAACAGCAGTACGCACAGCAGCAGCAGAAGCAGTAGTACAGCGTACAGTAGTACCCACTCACGAACGGCAGCTTTAGCGAACGGCAGGAGCAGGCGTACGGGGACCGCATA
>JBBMKB010090863.1:0-11303 GCA_037833945.1 Alaria marginata
CGGACACTGGTTGTGCTGGATGTCGACGGGTAGAAAGAACGGTTTAATGTGAAGAACACACACACACACACACTACTGCTGTACTCGGAATTAGTGTGCAGGTGTGCAGGTACACAGGCCGGTGGCAGGTATGTTACCAAGATGTTACTATTAATATTTCAGTTTTGTTTCACCAGCAGCAATCTTCAATGCTGTACAGCAGTATGCTGCAGTAGTACTTTCGCAGCCGTGAGAGCTGCCACCCAGCCACAACTCTGGCAGCAGCTGCTGTTGCACACTGTCTACAACCAAAAGCGAAAGTTCGATCAACATTCAACACGCCGACACGTACGGACATACCTCGAGTTGACATGTCAGAGGTAATACCGCCAACCTCCTCCTCCTCGAGCGAATGATCCCGCTACCTTGCCTGGGCGAAAACCACGCGTTCAAGCTTGGCAACGGAGGTGCAGCAACGAACGCGCTCACTCCGCAGAGCAACGCAGGCGCAGCAGACTCCATCTCTCGCTGGCAACACACTACAGCAGTACAGCAGTAGTACCCAGCCAGTCTAGTCTGATGTAGCACGTAGCAGCAGCACGAAAACAGAAAAAAGAAAAATGGGAGATGCAGGTTTCCAAATATTTGGCAGGCGTTCACATGTAGGGCGTGCTAACCATAAATCAATAAAAAAACCGCCGCACGCGCGACGTTGCGATGTCTGGCCAACACTCCGATGCTTGGAATGAAAGTTGCGGGATGGATGTACACGCAGCTGCCTTGAATGGAGATGTAGACGAAGTGCGACGCTATGTCGTCGGTGCGGGCAACCCTAATCTGCTCAACGAGCAGGGGATCACGCCACTGCACAGGTAACCTGTTCGCTTGTCTCGTCGTGATCGTCGAAAAATGCCCAACGAACTCTTATGGTACATCGAGTCGGGTACATGTCAAATTAATTAGCTGCAGCAGTAGCAGTTTATACCAATGTTTCGTCGCTGCGCGTCTGATAAGGCACTGCCCAGACTAGCCTCAGTCAACGTACCGGGGGGCTGATTACAGCCACAGCAGCAGAGTAGCAGCCGCAGTAGTTGTGAGCGCAATGCAGGCCAGTTTCCTTTTAGGTTGGCGTGCCACAAACAAGCGTGTTAGCAACAGCACATTTGGTGGCAAGCACCTGTTCATACAGCACATTATTAGCGCGCAGCACACCTGATACAGCACAGTTGCAAAACCCATACACGTGGTTGCGTGCTGCATGCATCGACCCCATGAGTTCGTAGGAAGCGATACGGTAGTCTTAACCTTGGTCGGAATACACAAACAAACGGGGATAGTTGGATATCGGCACACCTGGTGATGATGTAGGAGTATCCAAACGGGGATCGTTGTATACCAATGCATGGTAACACTTCGTATACGAATGTCCAAACGGGATCATTGATGTAGCAAAGCACCAGGGTTGTGTCATGCCTTTGATAACGAGAACAATGGGGCGCAGAAGAGGTCAACGCGAGTGCACTCAGGCCGACGCCTATTCCGCCATTCATTCGGATATCTTCGTTGGTATCTTAGCCACAGCAGTGCAAAAAATCACAGATTTACGCCCGCCCGTACAGTCCCTCGAAGTACGGCCATGCTGCTTCATGCACTATTAATAGGGAACCAAAGGGCGTACATATCGTTTGTTCATCAGGTTGCCCTTTCAGTTTACCTATGTACAATAACAGTTTTTGGGTGAGGCATGGAGCGCTCCTCAAGAGAGGAGCCTCCGAGAACAAGTTTTGCTCTTCTACCGTAGAATGTGCTATACTGCTGTATACCGTGGATTATGGTTGCCTCGAGGTTCTTGCACAGTCACCCTAAGCACAATACGCGACAGACTCCTTCCACGGTAAAATTGAGGCTACAGGTGCATGCCGTGGTAGAGGCGACAGACTCGTGCCACGATACTAATAATAGTATAATAGCATTTTGTGGCTCAAATATTTTCTGAAGGAAGGAGCTCCTTAATCCCAAATCGTCGGAATTCCATTCTTGTTTTTGCGACGTTCTTTGCTGCGTACCGTGGGTCATGAAATAGTTTATATGGGGGTAAGCTCACACTGTTAAGTAATACCTGGTAGCTCTCAGAGTCGGGTTTTGGGTGAGGTGCAGAGATCTTTAAGCGGGGAGCCTTGGAAAAAAAAAGTGCAACCCTATCGTAGCGCGTGCCCCACGTTAGAGGCGACAGACGCATGTTCTTAGGGGAGGCGATAGCCTTCTGTCGCGGTAGAGGAGGCGCCTACTGTAAATGTTAGAATGTACAACAGATCATGACGTACCAAATACGAATGTTGTCTACGAGTATACTTATTGTTCCAATGTCGATGTCGGACGATCTACTGCGCAGACCTTCGATACTCTTATAAGTACGGTAAATATGATCTCTTCTTGTGGTAAATCTACACCATCGTATCCCGTCTGGACCATCTACATATCAACGATGTAAACTATATCAGGTCCCTGGCATGATGAGCAATATACCGCACACAAAAAAAAAAAAAATTGGTACGTAGTGTACAACGCGCCCTGCCCCACGCAATTTTTTTTAAGTCTGACCCGAACTACATTAGGAGTTTCTTAAAGCAGGGTATCGCGTGTTGTATTATCTTTTTTTCGCGCAGTGCTGCCGTCCAGGGCCGGTCAGAAGTCATTCGCGTGCTCGTAGCGGCCGGGGGCGACACCGACCTGAAAGTATGCCGCGGCAAGGAAGGGGTTAGCCATGACGCGTCTCCCCTGCTGCTGGCTGTTCTCGGCGGCCATCTGGAAGCAGCGCGAGTACTGTTAGAAGCCGGGTGAGAGTACTTGGTAGCTATAGATGTACGTGTTCCTTTTCGGGTTTTCCTTGTTTTTTTGTTGGCTTTCTTCCACTTTCTGGGAATGGTTATGGGTTATGAGCGGTTGACGTCGAAGCTCGTGCTATTAAAAAAAAACGTTGTCGGGTGGCGAGCATAATACACATATTTACATATTTTACGGCGATGACAGCTAGCTGTCGCTTTGGAGCTGCCTCCTTAAACTTGTGTATGTTGGTGACGCGCGCTATACTTATACTAATACTACTATTAGTATAGCACGTTTTTTCCTGAAACGGTTTCTGAATCACGACGCTCCTTAACCCAAGATCGTCGGAACCTCAGTCTTTTTTTGCGATAATGTTTGGTGTATACCTAGGCCATGCGACTTTTTTTATCGGGCAGCACTTACATTGTGACGCAAATCAGTTTTTAATTTACTAATAGTATAGAGCTCCTCAAGTAATGACCATCCTCAGAAAAACAATGGTTGATGCACCTCTACCGTGGCATACGTCTGTGTCGATCTACTGTACGATGTGTCTCCCCTGCTCCTGGCGCTGTTCTCGGCGGTCATCTGAAAGCAACGCAAGTACTCTTGGAAGCCGCCCGGGTGAGATGCAGCCGCTTGAAATGTACGCGCACGAAACTCGGAAGATATGACGGTATAGCTGTCTCCATTCATTAGCAGGGACTGACTCAGCAGGGTACTTGTAACTTGGCATCACTTTTGTGTGCAGCAGCGCAAGCATTTTGGAAGTCAGGCGAGATGCAAACCGTATCTATAGTCTATATAGCGCGAGCAATACTCGGAAGATAGGATAGCTGTCGCCAGGAACCTATTAACAGCGCAGTAGGCTGTTTGGAACTGTTGATACCTGCTTCCTTAGAGGTGCACCAACCATTCTTTTCTGAGGATGGTCATCACTTGAGGAGCTCTATGACCCCACCCAAAAACTGTCTCTGAGTGAAACTGAAAGTGCTGCGACCCGATGAACGGACCCGTGGCCTAGATACACAAAAATAGGACATTTCTGACGATTTTGGGTTAAGGAGCCCGGCCCCTCACAAAATATTTCCCGCCAAAACATGCTACTGAATATCTCTCTCGTACAGGTAGCGCGCGTCTGTTGTCAGCTTGTGTGTGTTGGAGGTACTAAAAAAAAAGGGTATTGCAAAAACACGAATGACATTTCCGACGATTTTGGGTTAAGGAGCCCGGCCCCTCAGAAAATATTTCCGCCAAAACATGCTAATGAACACCTCTCTATTACGAAGGACCATAGTAAACAGGACCAACTATTGTGACCAAAAATAGGTAAATATGTAGGTTTTTGTGTATACCGTAGGTCCTGTTTACTATGGTCCCCCGTAATAGCAGCGCGCGTCTGCTGTCAGCGTGTGTGCGTTGGTTGAGCCATGATGCGCCTCCCATGATTCTGGCTGTTCTCGGCGACAATATTTGGAGGCAGTTCACAAGTATTTCCGTACGTAGGCGCGGGCTGCACTCGGACTATACTTGTTGACGTCATGTGTTCTGTGGATGTGTCTGGATCCCAACGGTTCCACCCCGAATCGCCCCTGGGCTTGCTTGCGCGACCGTCTCGATGATTATGTATCGTGATATTTCCCAGGGCTGAGGTAGGCGCGAAAAACAGCAAGGGCCTGACCCCCCTGCACGTCTCCTGTCTCAAGCCTAACGCCGCCATGGTACAGCTGCTGCTCCTGTGGGGAGCCGACACGAACGCGAGAGATAGGAAGAAGCGGACACCGGAGCATGTGATAGGTCAGTCCATGCCATGACAATACTGTTATAGGTTAGTTCTTGCGATGACGGTGCGCACGCGACAGCACTTAATCGTTTGACAACTCAGACAGATCACGACCTAGAGAATCCACAGTAGATCCTCTATAGCTGCCGATATGAAATGTTGTCCAGGATCTGTATATGTAGAGTATATATCCAACCCCGGAAGCTTGTGCTGGATCATGCAGATCGTACGGCTCCCACCCGGCAACATGAGCTAGATCATACAGATCATACAGATCATACAGATCTTCCTGAAAGGCCTAGATCATCAAGCGGAGATAGATGATCTATAGATGATCTATCCGACGTGTGAAACATTTCACTACTGCAAAAATTGTCCCACGCCAATTCCACGTTAAATTTCCCTGAATGCCTGGGAGCAGCTATAAAAGGGTTCGGCGACACCTCGAACAAGAGCTAACTAACGCTGTGAGTCTTTCTTTCTTGTTCCACGAAACGTTCAGACGGAAAGGGTGCCTATAATAGGAAGAGATCCGACGCAAGAAGACTCTTTTCGAGCAGCTGCCTTCCTGCGGAGCCGCACAGTACCGGAACATTTTGCAAACAAGTTTTTGACCGAAACCTAACGCCGACAGGACACATTATGTAGGCATACGTAGTACTGGCGCATTTATAAAAAACACCTCGACCTAAAGCTAGCGCTGACATTTTTGTTTTTTGGTGCCCCGACTTTTTGAAACGAATAAAAGGGCGCCTGGGAAGGGATTCGACCCAAGAAGACGCTATCCGAGCTGCCTTCCGTCAGGCAACCGCCAAAAAGCAGACGGCCCTGGCAAACGCCACCACCGACGCGTCCTCCTCCATCGCGTACAGAGACGCCTCCAACAGCGCTGCTGATTCGACATCATTATCCGCAGCTTCGCCCGCCGCGAGAATACGCGGCGGAAATACAGACCACAAGCGAGAATCGGCGGGATCGCAACAGACCGCCAGCACACTTACTCCGCACGTGGAAGCTCCGGGTCAAACGAGGGATTCACTACCGCCCCCGCCTCCGCCCCCGTCGCATTTTCCGCCACCGTTTACCGCCGGGGTTGCTGTAAAAGATGGAGCCCATGCACCGGCAGAAGGCTGTCGTCCTCACGTGTTGCCGCCGAGGCCACCATCCTATGGTTCCGGGGGTAGTGTTCCACTACCCGCGGCTAAACAGGGCCCGTTAACGCCTTCCGCTGCGCGGGATACGGTCGCTGACAATGACCTGCTGCGTGTTTGTCCGGCTGCGGTGGGTGGAGTTCGTGATGAGGCGGTGTCAACGGTTTCGGTTTTGAGTGGGTCGTCCGGGTGTACGGGGACAAAAGCGCCTGCCGGGGATAAGGGCAAGGCGGGTCCACCGCAGCCTCCCCCACCAGCACCGACAACACCAACACCAACACCAACACTAACAACGACACCAACACCAACATCGGCACCAACACCAACACCCACACCAACACAAAAACCAACACCAACACTAGAAACAACGCCAACACCAGCACCAGCACCAACACCAACGCCAACACCAACACCAACACCGACACCGACGCCAACACCAACACCGACACCAACACCAACACCAACAACAACACCAACACTAGCACCAACACCAACACCAACACCAACATCGTCGCAGCCAAGGACGCTTTTGTCCATACCAAACGCTTGTAGCGTGCGAGACGAGGAACTTTTTGCTTGTGGGGCGATCATCGCGAGCGAATACGAGCTAGAAAAGGTAAGACAAGGCAAGGCAAGGCAAAGCCTATGTGTGCATTCTAGCAGTGCAACACGCAGGTGCGTTGCCGCATCCCAGGCGCAGGCAGGACCACGACGCCTTGTTTTTGGCGGCTTGGCTGTTGTTACGGGGGAACGTAGTTAATAAGCCCAGATATTGTAAGTAAAACTAGATAAATATATAGTTTTTCGTGTCTACCGTAGGTCCTATTAACTACGTCCCCCCGTAATAGTTATATAGCACTCTCTACTAGACAATTCAGTCACGCGTGCGCGCTGGAGAACATTGTCAATGCTTATGGTAGTACAAAGTGTGTTCGTAGATCTTCGCCCGTGGCGAGGGGAGGGGGGAACCGACGCGTTCTACGATGATAGAGGTAGCACTTTATGGCGTTTTTTCTTTCTGGATTATGACGGGGCTCCTTAACCCAAAATCGTCGGGATGTCATTCTATTTTTGCATTATTCTTTTTTTTTGTATAGATGGGCCACGGGTTTATTCATTCGGATTGCACTTCCAAATTGCTCAAAATCTGTTTTTCGGTGGGGCAGAGAGCTCCTCAAGTGATGAGCTTCAGAAAAAACATGCTGCAGCTCTATCGGCGTAGAATCCGTCCACCCCCTTTTCACGACCACGTTCAGGGCTCTCAGATGTTTCCGAGAGCTCGAGCAGGCGCTCTGGCCTTCCACGTCGTGTTAACATTTCCAAACAGACGTTGTTGGCGCACGATAGCGTCGAAAGCGATTTCACGGCCGTGCATATCGCAAAAAAACGAAAAGCACAAAAAAACGTAGCCACGGATGCCGGGGGCTTTGAGTCGCCGAAACATGAAGCCCTACAAATGACACCCTCCTACTGTAGCCTTCGACCGGAGATCAATGCTTAAAAGCGGCCGAGATTCGATTAACTCGACAGTACAGTACCGGCCCTCTGATAAGAAACCGAGGTATGGTTTCAGGCTGGGTTTCTTATTTGAAGAAGAGTGTGTCCCACACTAACTTCAGTATAAAATATCTCTAATTTCTTATTTCCCCGTCATTTTTAGGCTGAGTTTCTTGTGGGGTCCTTTCTTATGAGAAGGCCGGTAGTGTACGCATTTGGTGGTTACATAGCACTATCCGCTGGACTACACTCAGTCACAGTGACCGAGTGGTCTGGTGGAAAGTGCTGTACAACCAACATTGGCGGACCATGCGTCAGGGAAATGGTGGGAGAGGTCGGTGACCCTTCCAGACAGCTTTCTCATTCGACCGCGGTACATAACTCGGCCCTTCGCTGGACTATGCAACGGTGCGCGATGGTGCGCGAATTGTTACCTTAGCTTTGTCAGACTTAAAAGTGGTATCCCTACCGTAGAACGACGCCAACATTAGCCTTCGGTTGCGGTGCATACCGTATAGGAGTCATCCCACGGTATAGGGGTGCAGCAGACGGTTCTGAGCTCCTAACATGAGGAGCTCAATGTCTCACCTGAAACACGACTTCGAAGACATTCGTTCGCGCAACTCGACCAACATTTCTTTGCGCTATTACGGGGGACCATAGTAAATAGGACCTACGCTACACACAAACACCTACTTTTTGTATATATTTATCTAATTTTACCAACAATATTCGGTCCTGTTTACTGTGGACCCCCGTAATAGTCCTAAAATATGTACATATATCCTCGTAAAATTATCATACCCACCGGTAGTTCCTGACTTGAGGAGCTCAACCGGTGAGAGAAAGGTTTGGCCCAAAAAGTATAACCCGTACCATGGGATGCCTCACAGCACGCAAAAAAACAAACCCGCTGAGAAGAAGATAAGAGGCGAGATTTTTTCTCCGCAATCAGCGGGGAAACGCACAACAAAAAAATGGCGGCTTTCTCGTATTACGGGGGACCATAGTAAATAGGACCAGATATTGCTACCAAAAATAGGGGAATTTGTAGGTTTTTATGTGTACCGTAGGTCCTGTTTACTATGGTCCCCCGTAATAGGAAGATCTCGTCGTCGATTTTTTGCCACGGACATAGACGCGTCGCTCGGTGTCTGCGCTCTTCCCGGTTGTCGAGAAAAAATCGCTTTGAAAGTTATGAGAGGGGGCGTGTTGTTTTTTTTTTTGTGTTACACGGCGGTAGCACGACCCTTCGCTGGCTGTATGTAACGATGCGCGAAACGGTGATGATAACGTTGTGAAACCAATAAGTGCAAAACCCCTACCGCAGCTACGATCCAACATTTTTATTCGGCTGCGGTACGTAGCACGACCCTTTGCTGGCTGTGTAACGATGCGCGAAAAGTTAACGGTAATGGTACTGTATCGTTGTCAGGCTCTGCCGTGCTCGAGCGGGTCTAGCGAGATCTGGTATGCGAGCAAGGTTTTTACGGGAGAAGGGGTGGTCGTCAAGCGCGTGTCGGAAGACAAGATGGAAGCTTTTGAGAGAGAGAGGGCCATCCTGAAGGTACGAGGATCTTAGCTAAGGCAAGACATTCCTAGCTAAGGTATACTTAGTATGTTGGAGAAAATCGAGCACGGGGTTAGCTCCCTCACATAGAGGGTGGGATGACGTACGGCTCAAGCCATGAGGCGAGCACACGGGAAGAAGACCAGATGTATCGTATTTTATTAAGACACCAAGCAGAACCGACGTAAAGCTGAAGACCAGCTGGAGTGCCACCGAAGTAGAACTCAAGACGAAAAGGAAGTACCGCGATGGGCATACATCCACACAATAAGTCATAAGACCATGACCGCTGGTCTTCTAATATTGATGAATCAACTATAATCTACGCAGAACCCATAAACGGCTATTCCAATCCCAGCAATGCGCAATTAACCGAAGATCCATGAGAGTATGGACTCGGTAGATTTATGTGACCTTACCAACCTTGTCTATGGTAATAATATTTAGCTAGGTTATCATAACTTCAGCTAGGGTAAGATACTCATACCTTGGTGTGTCTGAAGGCAAGAAACACGATTTTTAGCGCGAGAGGGCCGCCCTGAAGGTAAGATAGTCTTGGGTAAGGTGATATATACTTGCTAAGGTAAGAGGATATTAGCTAAGATAAGACAATACTATCTAAGGTAACAGGATCTGATCTAAGGTAAGATAATATTAGCTACGGTAAGCCAATCTTAGCTATGGTAAGACAATATTAGCTAAGGTAACATCGCCTTAGCTTTTTTACAGGAGAAGTGGTACTCACGCTTGTGTCGGAATAAAATGTTGACGCTGTTGAGCACGAGAGGACCGTCCTGAAGGCAAGACAGTATTTGCTCAGGTAAGATAGTCTTAGCTAAGGTAGGATGATCTGAAGAGAATGCTAGTTATGGTACAGTAATCATATTAGCTAAGGCAAGATCATCTTAGGTTTTTTACAGGACAAGGGGAGGTCAACAAGCGTATGCCGGGCGACAAGAAAGACGCTTTTGAGCGCGAAAGGGCCGTACTCAAGGTAAAAGGGTCTTAGCTGGGCGAGGAGGGTAATGGCGGCCATCGCGACCACATCGGGAGCTCGATATATTACCTGTCGAGTTACCTCCTAGAGACACGAGTACGAGTATTCAACTGGTATTGGGTGGCACATTGCCCGAGGGAAAAACGACAAAAGACACGGAAACAATACCGTGGTGTTCTTCTTCTTTCTGGGAATGTTGACTTAGTGACCAACGTTGAAGCTAATGCTATGCTTGAAGCACAGTATCGGATGACGAAAGTCTAAACAAAAACAATTTCATTTGGTTTGATAATACGTCTGTAGTAGTACACTTCTCTCTACACTTCTTCCGCCCCACTTGACTACAATGTATCACCATGTTCGCCCTGTGGTACTAGCTAGCACGACGGGGAGTAGCCGACCAATATCCTGCATGAGGACATACACACCCCACCCCGTAGCACGAGCAACCGAAGTATCAAACAAAGCTTGCAAAAATGGTTTTCGACGAAATCTTCGATTTCACAGGTTTAGCATATTTTTAGTTGATAAAAAACAAACAAGATTATCCATTAGCGCAACCATTGCGTACTACGGTCAAAACCCTAACCTCGAAGCTAAATATCCATTTGTACGTGCACCGATCGCCCGCCGTGCGTGTCCGACGACAAGCGACACGATAAAACATAAAGTTTTTTTAACTTTCAGAAAATACGTTCGTGTATACATCTCTCTTTGTTGCGTCGCATCACAACCCTTCAAGATCACCCGTTGGCGCGGCAGTGTGCCCTTAGGCTATACCGTAACCCGTCGCACCCTACGTGCCTATATCGATTGCCCGCCGTCCGTGTACATGCGCGAATGACACAGTTCTTGCAGAAGCAGGGAGCAAAGGGAGAAGACCAGCACAGCGTCCCCTTTCTCGGCGTTATCCCGGCGCTGCGCTGCCTCGTTCTTGGCCGAGGCAACAGAAACCTACGGCAGGCGAGAGTCCCTCACGTTCTGGGCGTCGTTCCGGGTGTAAGGGTCGTTTCTAGCGATACATTTGCAAATGTCAAAGCAAACAAAAAAACACTTTGCTAATTTTGGCAATTTGTTTGGCATCTGGCAAGTTTTTGGCAAATTGTTTTTTCAAATTTTCGAAATGGCAAATCCAAGTATGTAGCAAAATTACAACTATTTGGCAAATTTGTTTTTCAAGTTTCGAAATGGCAAATCCAAGTAGCACATTACAACTAAAGTTTTCCATACACTCGCCTGTTCCACCTGTCGCATATAGCGCGCGTCCTTCCACAACCTTGAGAGAAGCAGCAGGAGTGAGTGTGTACCATTGATAATCGCCAACAGCGCCATCGGAATTCGAGCAGGAGCTGATCATTACTAGCGGCCTCCTTTGGTTTTAAAACCCGCTTCGCCTGTATCGCCCAGATTAGTTTTACACACCTGCTATGCCTGCCTTCTTTTGATCGCTCAGATTGGCCAGAGGTTTTACCAACGATGTGCCGGGAACGCTGCCGGCTA
>JBBMKB010090874.1:0-11299 GCA_037833945.1 Alaria marginata
TATAACAAGCCAAACTGCAAAGGCGAGTCTAGGAGCGATACAAGACCAACGAGAAACCGCCGACATCAGCCATCCAGGAGCAGAGGCAAGAGCAGATCGGGAAGGAGCACCAGCCAGGAGAGCGGCGCACTGCCATCGAGCCAAGACCCCCTTGCGTGACACGTTGAATGGACGAGTGAGATATCGGATAGGATTGTCAAGCTACCAACCGAACCTAAATATGTGGGCTGTGATCGCGAGAAGGGGAAGCAATACGGGAAAGCAAACAGTGTAATCAATTCCAAGGTATTATTTGTGGTGGAGCAGAGCAGGACGAGCACAGCAGGGAGGACGAAAGAGGTCGGCCGAGCAACGAACCGGAGCACGGCGGACACCACGGTCACCAACTCCGAGGAGACGAGGTTTTAGTTTTGATTAAGTATTTTTATGATGGACGTAACGATAGCTGTTAGACGATTGAAGACCTTGCGTTTTTTTCAGCTATGCATTGTCCTCAACGTACGTATATACTCGTAGGGTTTTGGTTTTGAGTTACGTACTGCTGTGTGTCTTGTACTCTGTCACGATTAATAGCGTGGTAGCTCGTACACACAATTATTTGATGATGGACGGATTGTGTTTTTACGCCCCCACCTGTAAGGTATGGATGATATGACCCCCCCTGCCCCCCCGCCCCCCTTTTTCCTATGAAATGTCTGAGATGTAGGCAAGGCACGCGAGCAGAGGGGAGATGGGATAATAATACTCTTGTCCATGCCCTTACCTCAGAGCAGTACTGCCTGATATACCCCATACTAACAGCAACTGTAACATTTTCAGGAAGTAGCTACGCGTACATACACGACAGTAGCCCAAACGGCATATCGCGTTCCTGGTATTAAAAATTCCAGTGAAACTATCTTAGATTTGAGTAACCCGGCCGGCCTGCTGTTAGTCCCACATTCAATTTTGTTACGTATGACTTTTCGTTCTCGCTATGTTGGCTGGTTGAAATACCGTTTGGAATCTCAGCTGTTGAGTTAATGTAGTACGAAACGGGTGCAGGGGAATTTGGGTAACACTACTGATGACAGTTGTTTAGTTCGTATTGGTATATAAAGTTCAGTTTGTTTTGGAATTCTTCGTGACGCAAGGCAGACTTGTCGAGTTTTGTTTTGCGTGTTGTAGCAACAGTAGTAGGGGTTAGCTCTGTTTTGAGCTGTTAGACGAAATTATACTGTTAACCCCCTTTTCTGTTCTATCTTGCGAGTGTTGTCTGTGTCAGTAATGTCGACAATTGGAGCTTTTTCAGCAGGGTAAGAACTGCTCCCAGATATAATTTGAAGGATTTGTTTCTTGAATGCACTGATGTGTAGGTAACACGTAGCCGACAGCTCCTGTGCGCGTCTGTACACAGGCTGTCCGTTGAAAGTGCAGAGAGGCCATATGCCCACCTCCCCCATAATCATCCCATATAACAGTCGGTGGATTGATCACCCCTGGTTAGATAAACTGGTAATAACTCTTGAGGGTTTGGATCGTACTGGCAGGAGGTTTTTATACCCCCAACGCCTCCCGGCCCATATGATGGACTTTGTTTTCCTGTTACTGTATGCGTCGCGTAACATATGGTTGATTATTCTGATTAATCGTGTGCGACCGTTCACTCAAGTATAATAGTGGACCCTGACTGCTGCTTTGTATCTTGACCCTTTTGAAAGTGAGTGCATAGGTTTGGTCGGCAGTAGGACTGACGCTGGTTTGTGGTGTTTGTGGTACACTTATTGGTAACATATAATATGGTATCCCGAGAAATGAGTTTGGATATCTTGTGTTTTGGTAAGAACATACATTTCCTACATTATTGAGGACTTGACGCTGGACACGTAGTATCTGGGTAGTTTTCATTTGGTTCTTAGTTTTCCTAGTGGCTTATTTTGGAATTTGAGTAAGTCTCGTTTCTCCACAGCAGAGAATCGGCTGGTAGGTACTATACGAAGTGGGTTGTAAAATGTATGTTTCTGGATCGATATCTATGTCTAGTATCGGGTCATTTATGATATTTCGCTTCGTATTGTCTTGTGTGCGTTCCTGGTACTCGGGAGTTAGTTTTGGAATTTGGGGGGACATTCTTGTTTAGGAAGTCTTCAAACCCATTGGACGATAACTAGCGACATATCATTGGACGTATTATTCAAAGAACAATGAACAGTTGCCACCATATCGCGTTAGTTCGGTTGAGACTTGGATATTTTTTACTATGAAGTGAAATGCATATCTTACCGACGATAATACCATAAGGGGGGATACGAGAAAGTAATGGCATCATAGTTCGGTTTGCGGTACTGAATTGCATCTAAATATGATGGAGTAGTATGGTTGCGGCAATTCGGCGCCTACCGTGCAGTGTGGACCATGAGAGGAATATCAGATTATACTATTTACGTGACGATCGAATACGTACGTATAAAAAGAGTAAGGTGTGCTACCATAAAGTAGCACCAGTATTTATGGCATAGCCACGTGAGTGCATTTAGTGGTACGATATGGAAATGAGACTCGGGCAGGAGTTGCCTACCCGATTACTTCCTTTCTTGATTCCCCTTTGTCTTCCTGGGACACTTCTTTTCTCCCCCTCATCTTCGGAGGAGGCAATAGTATACACTTTCATTCCATCTCTTCAACGCCTCATGGCGCCTCGACTGTCTACCGACCGCGCCGCATGAGCAAGGCTCTGCGCCGAGCACCCTCGTACCGGGTTTATCCAACAGGTAGCTCAGCTGGAGAAGGAATCAAATTGCTCGTAAGTGGTTACGAAGCAATGCTTTACTAGCTAGCACGCCAACGTTTATTTGGTCTCGCCTCGTAAATGCCATGTACTGGGCTACAAGGTGGCTGTGCGCGGGATTTTCGGTACGACGGGCATCGAGCCCAGACCTCCGCCAAGCCCAACAACGTTTCGAATACCTCTGCCAGTGTTAACAGGTGATTCTTCCTGAGCAACAATTTTACGTTTCGTATAGTACACGCCCTACCGAAGGAGGCGGAGAATCCTGACAAACTGATGGTGCCGATTGCCTCTTATTTTCGCACGTGTAACCACAGTGCCCCTACGCAAACCGCTCGTGCCCAACCAACGGAACAAATGTACCATGTCTTGTGGCTGTGTCTGCTCAATGTGTGCAGAACCTCGTTCTGTGCGAAAGCCAGGAAATTGCTAAACTATGTTACCGTCGCGGTCTGACTGTTGGCCGACGCTTGCAAAGCCGTATCTGTAAGGAATTGGGGTAAACCTTCTGCTAACGCTACGTCGTCGACGATCGAAGTGGATAATCTCGAGTGTATCAGGATTTGTGCCTCCGGCCTTGGCCTGCCACCCCAATGAACATAGTAAAATCGATCGTCATGTTCGCCGTGGTAGCTGAGACAAAACCCTCAGGCTCGCGCTCTTATTACCTTCACGAGAGACCGGGACGTGTCTTGTTGGTCTTCGATGTGTACGAGTGATACAAGGCTATTCAGTATGCTCATAACGAGGGCCAACACTGATGAAATATTACAAAGTGCCTGTGGGATCATTTCGTACGGGAAAAATTGAACCGATTCTCGGATGAGCGGAGAAGAACCATGATGAGTTGCATCGGAGCGATGTAAATTGTGTCCCTCTCTTCGTCTCTATATTATTCAACCAAAATTCACCTTGATCGTCCTCGTTCCCTACCGGGGTGGGACACGAAAAAGACCCCCGCATCTGCTACTCGGATTGAAATTTTATTTTGTTTACAAAGAGGGGGTACCAGCTCTGCCTTTGATGTGGTACCACAACGACAGCCGGTGCCTGGTAACCGGCGATATGCTGCAGAACGATGCCGACGATAGTGGTCGGGGGAAAACAAAACACAAAACACGGCTGGAATAAGTTTGGAAACCGACCCACGTTCTGGCTAAACACGCCTATGTCCTCGCTACCGCCTTTCCTGAACCGCGAATAGAAAAGTAGTCGGGCCCCCGCCGCTGGGTGGGGGGACTGGACCTTCTGGGCGGATGCCGATATGGCCATTAAATACATGTCAAACTTTCCTGCCGGTGCCCACAACTTCGCAAAACAGGTTGGCTCAAGTTGGACGTGTTCGCCTGCTTCGGGTCGTGACAAATGTCCATCTTCGGCATTGTCCGCTATACTTGAAGCCGAACCAGGTTGGAGTCATCCCACGTTGGGGGTGCAGCAATAAGTTCCGGGGCTCCTGACATAAGGAGCTCAGTATCTCACTCGACACATGACTTCCATAATTTTCGTTCACGCAACCCGATCAACATTTCTATTCGCTGGTCCTAAACACATGCGCTCTTAAAATGATCATACTAACCGGTAGTTCCTGACTTTAGGAGCTCAACCGGTCAGGGACATTTGACCCCAAACAGTGCAACCCCTACCGTGAGATGACTCGTTGGTGATAATCTCGTGCATGCTTGCGTCCTTTTCACCGCCCCTTGTGTGAAGCGTGGAACAACAATTTGTTGCCTACGTCCAACCCTAACGTGGAGCCTCCCACCTGCGTGTGGAGGTCTTGACAGAACAAACGCTAAATCTCCAGCAGTGCATACGCTTTCTGGACATGTATGTGCTTGCTCGCGCGCTCGTCTGGAAAATCTCCTGCGGCTTGGAAAAGGTCATGGCCCCGACATGGGATAAGCCCCCCCCAGCCACGAGATAAGACACCCATAACCCCCTGCAGGGCAATCCTCTGGGTGGCTGTTCTATATACGAGGCGCAGTTCGATATGCGTCGGACTTCTAGCCCTTGTTGTAGTTCAAACCTTAGACCACTGTTTGTGGTCACACAGACATCCAGCTATAGATTTCTTCCCCTTTTCCCTTTGTTGTTCAGCGATGTGCTGGTACATGTGGCGTGCGCACAGTCCCAATATTGGGAAGGCTACCGTTATACTCGTACATTTTCCAGCGAGGTTATCAAACATCCTAAATGTGACGCATTGAGTGCTGATGGCCTCGGACATGATAGCTTCCTACTTGTCGAGGTATCTTCTGGTACTTGGAAGCGCCGCAGTATCGAGTCGCACACGATCCCCAAGAAAACCGACCGGGTGCACGGCACCATAACGCACTTATCTAACGACAGAGAAAGTATCCGGATTTGTTAAAAGCACCCAAAGCCAGGTATATGGCGGCTTCGTCTGGCGGCGAGCTGATGCAAATATCCCAGTTTCGTCGTGGACCGAACGTTATATAAGTACCAACCACAAGTAACCTTCGTCCATCCATATTAGGACGGGCATGTCCCGTTCTCGAAGGCACTGGGCTACTGTGAGTGAAAGGGTGTGGTATATAAAAGGTGACGAGCGCCAACCGAAACACAATACCGTCCACACGAGATAGAGAACTCGCCAACCAAAATAAAAAGTTTGCCATCAACCCCTATCGAGTGGGACATGACGAAAACATGATTTGTGGTTTAGGGTAGCTCAGTGAGCCCCTTGCCAGGAAAAGTTGGTGACGTTGCCTATGCCGTCCATTTTGCATGGCACGTGTCGGCACATCAGGTTTAGCCGTCTGCCGTCCCGCAACAGTCCGGGTTTCCTGGATTCGGCGCCGAGCGGAAATACCATGTGAGGTCGCGGGCTCGTCCAAATGTCTGCTACTGCTTCCCAAGGGACGATGCAGTCTCTTTGCTCTAGAATCGTTATCTCTGTGTCTGCCCATGGATTGCGGTCGTCTGACAAATGGTTTGGCAATCATATCGACGACAAGTCTGCATCGTTGAACTAGTGCCCCTATAATATATCCTTTACACTTGCGTCTACGAGCTTGTGTACATTATAACCGTGTAACCAGCCAAGCAAAGGTGAGCGGTCTGCCGGCGTGCTACCTCGCAGTACCTCCTCCCGCCAGAAATGAATCATAACCAGCCAAGAAAAGTTGAGCGGTCTGCCGGTGTGCTACCTTGCAGTACCTCCTCCCGCCAGAAATGAATCATTGAGGACAGGTGGCCGCGCACGAAGTCGTCTGGTTGCCAATAAAATTCTAGGTGCGGCGTGGGATGCGGTCGTTTGTTGAGCTTATGGTCTCGAGTGAGGTCGTCAGTAGGTCGCTGACCATGATGCTCGATAAAATCCCCTCTGCCGGGCAGTATGAGCGCACATCTGCCATACGCTATTCTCGCATTTTGATAAAAACTTCTGCTCCTGAACTGACTTGTGGTGACACGGAACGACAACTGTATGTTGTAGGTACTCTTCATACTAGCACATAAAACGTGGTGTCCTCAAGTTTACGCGGCGATGGAGATGTCACAAATGCCTAGGTAAAACATGAAATATCCACTTGGATTGTTTTCTGCAGAAAATGAAACCTACGTACGTACCGAGCGCGATCCTATCTACGACGAAGGACCGCGCTGATACTAAGCTCGGGTCGAAAGGTGACGGGGGAACAATTACCGATGTAAACACTGTGTCATCAGCCTACTTTGCTTGTCGACTCTTCGTTGATACCTGGTACCTCTGATGATTACGAGTGAGCGAGCATGGTATACCATGAAAACCCTACAATCTACGTTTTGCCACCGAGGTGGGTGTACGCCATCTGAGCGAGTACGGCGCGTTGTTCAGGTGCTAAGTAAACCGCGCGGGGTTGTGAGGCGATGAACGAGCGCAAAACCTTGAACGGCTAATCGTTCGCTGTGTAGTGTGGAACAATAAAACATGGGCGGTCGACATTGAACGGCTCCCTGTAAGGTACAGTGAGCATGAGCGGAAACTTGGATGTCTCTTAGTGTGGTACGGCGAACATGCGCGGTGCGTTGAAACCGCCCCTTGTACGGAGGGAGGCTGTCCGATCAGTCTCGACTTCGCTTTGCCCACCACTGCGCCGGCAGATTCGTGGAATACATAGGGTGGCTCTATCCCCTCAGCAGCAAGAGCGCGGTCGACGTGGCAGCAACAACGGCAAAATTACTGGCCGATGTTGGTGGCGCTGTCTTATGCTTCCGAACAGACAACGGCGCCGAGTTCGTCAACGAGAAGTTCGGGAGGATTTTCACCGACAAGAAGATCTGCCATGACCACACGGGTGTCGACGGGTCGAGATACAACGGCGTGGTCTGGCGCAGGCTCCTCCTGATCCCGGAAAGCAGGATGGCCGCTTGTCTTAAGTCCCACCGGCTGTTCCCCAAAAACTCCCGACCTCGACCGTTTTTGGGTGGAAGCGGCCATCTACATGAACGACTGTTTAAATACCACTGCAACGACGGCAAACGCAGGCCGCAAGTCGCCGTACGACGCTTATATTAGGCGCCTGCTGCTGGCCAACACCCGCGCTTTAGTGAAGCCCTGATTTCGCCGCGTTCACCGCACCAACAAGTTGAAGCTCGAGGCCAAGCTATGCTTCTACCTCAACAAGAAATTGAACCACCCACGGGACTGCGTTAAGGTCCTCACGTCGTGCGGTCGAACGAGTTACACGCGGGACGCTACCTTGGAAGTGGAGCGGGTGCCGATCATTATAGCTGCGCCGGCCGCGGACGTGACCGCCGTACCGTAGGCGTGGGACGCCGATCTGCACGTCCGATACGTGCCGCAGGTGCCGCCGGAGATGGCGTTACCGCCGGAACCGCCGGTACAGCTGGGAACACTGATCACGGCAACGGCGTCATCTGTGACGACGCCGGTGATGATGCCGGTAATGTCGCCGGCGCCACCGCTGTTGCCATCGCAGCCGGGGGTGACGTCGCCGTCATCCCCACCAAGGACCGATAACCCTCAGATCGACGAGGTTGCCATGTACAATGAGATTTTTCAGCCGGGGCGGACGTGAGCGAGGACGAGAGCGTACCACCAGGCGACGACTGCGGCGGGGCCTACTGACCATGCCGTGTTCCACCCGCGCCCACCCAACAACCCCCTTCCTCAACCAGCCTGCCATGCGAGAGAGCTGTCAGAGCCCGCCACGGACCAGGAAGCGATGGACTTGGAGTACAGTGCAAACTGGGTGTATGCTACCGAGCAGGAGATCTCGGGGGTCCAACGGGCAGGAAATGTCGGAGTGGGCTTTCAGTTAGAAGGCGGGAATGTAGCATTTGCCAAGTGGGTCTTCACGTGGAAATCAGATGCGACTGGTTAGGTAGTGAAGGCGAAGGCGGGACTGGTAGCTCGACGTTTTACCAAGCGCCCGGGAGTTGGATTGAATGAGAGTTTTCCCCCAACCCCCGCCGACCCTTCTATTCGTTTTATGGCTGCTATTGTGTGCGAGGCAGTCAGATCTCTTCCATTTTGACGTAAGGCGTCTGTTCAGGCCGAGCTGAAATAGGTGGTCTTGATGCGTATGCCTAAGAGCTGTGGAGATTCATCTGGGAAAATAGTACGCCTTAATCGCAGTCTGTACGGTTAGAGCAAGCGTCGAGTTATTGGCACAACCATCTGGTACCCGTCTAAGGAGTCTTGGTTTTGAACATAACCTTGCGAATGCTTGTGTTTTCAGATTGATTAGGGCGGGATCTGTTTCCGTTATTTAGGTTGTACATGGGGACGAAATCTTTGCGGTAGGTCGTAAAGATATATGTGAACGGTTTTGTGAGGACTTGGGCGGCCTAGTCCCCGTTAAAAACCTTGGCGAGCTACGACGGTATGCTTGTTGCCACTATTCCCGAAACAGGGTCGCGGGTTTATAAACTATTTCACAGAAGTCTTTCGCGGAGAAGACGTTAAACCAATTTGGCGTGACCGCAGGTACAAACACCCCACTTCCGACCGATATGTTTCTTGCAGAGTTTGACGACGATGCACCTGATGACGTGCGGCCATTCCGCGAACTGGTGAATATTTTGATGTGGCTTGCCAACCAGACGAGACCTAACATCTCGAAATCCGTAAGGGCGGTAGCAAGGTAGGCGCATGGCGTCGCCAGTGGCTCAGTTGGTAACCTCGTAAACCTTCTAAAGGCTAAGTTGCGGGTTCGAATCTCTCGGGAATGAAAAACTCGCACTTAGCGTGGAAAGCGATACTTTATTCGTGAGTAAACGAAATTCGACTTAAAATCTTGAAGAGGGAATAGGACGGCTGAATCCTTCTCACGATACAAATTTAGGCAAGAACCGCAAGAGGAAAGGTGGAGAGAAATCTTCTGTGTTTACCTTCCCCCTGTGTGACCCCGGCTGGTGCGTTCAAACATCTGGCGCCCCGAATAAATGGGACAAAACACACACACACACATGCCCCCTAGCTGAAGGATTGGAAGACTGCGAGTGGGATTTTAGAGTACGTGAAGGCCTCGAGAAGCTGCGGCGTGACGTTTCAGAGAGCCAGTGCTCTAGAGCTGATGGTTCACGCGGACGAAGACTTTTCCCCAAACAGAAACTAAGTGAAAGTCTGTATCGAGTGGAGCCGTCATGTGCGAGAGTGCGGCCATCCAATGGACTTCTAAGACGCAGAAGTGCACTGCACTCTCCTAGAGTTTGGCGGAGAACGTTGTGAGGGCAGAGTGTCTTGAGGAGGAACTTTTCCTGCCGTTCGTGTGGCGTTTTATTTTGGCCGATTTTGGGGATGCGTGCATCCAGGTTCTTGGGGACAACAACAGTGCCATTCAGATGGGGGTCAACCCCATCACCAACTCGAACTCAAAGGACATCGATGTAAGCCGCGACTTCCTGCGAGTGCTTCTCGAGAGCAGAGAGTTCCTAATCTTCCATGTACGATCGGAATTGCAGCACGCTAATGTTTCTAGGAATCCCCTCAGCAAGCACGCCTTCCGTTTCGACAGCAACATCGTCATAAATATGAGTTAATTTAAGACTGAAAGTTTTGATTTTTATGAACGGAATATTCCCTGGCATTGGGAGCGTACGATTGTTTGCACATATAATATTGTTGGTTTTTGGTACTTGGTTATTGTAAATGAGAGCCTGGTACGATATTTGAAGTGGTTATGATATGGGTATTTTTTGTCTTTGATGAGAGCCTGGTACGATCTTTAAGGTAGTTATGATATGGGTACTGTTGGTATTTGATGAGAGCTTGGTACGATATTTGAGACTATTCTGGTTTTGGGATTTTAGAACATGTTTTTGGGATCAGAGATTCTGTTTTTTGGATTTGAGATTGATTGTGTTTTTGGGATTTGAGGTTCTGGGATTCAACTTGAATATTCTGCATTATGCATTTGGAGTACAGGAGTGATCAACCTGTTTTGCTGATGTTTGCCTTTGAAGTAGGGATAGTACGTGAGGCATGGGGTTACACGTGGTACTATGATACTAGCGAATGAGCAGGTTGTTCGTGTGTTGCCTTTGAGTATACTGCGGACAAAACTGCAACTTTTGTTTATTTGCTGTATTTCGCATCTGTGGCACAATTTACGTGCAAATCATTTCTTGTACTACTGTGTCGGTATTCTAAGGACAGCATTGTCACGTAAGGTTATTTGGACTGAACGTATAGAGTGGTTGCGCTTTGTAAAAAGTCAGATGATGATATTCGTCCGTACTTCTCTTCAACTATGAAGTTCCTCCGGGTGGCGTTCGCCAAATTTTCAAACATCAAAGTATAACCAGATCTTCTCCGATAACACACCGATGGGCGTGCACAAATAATTTTGCCTGTACGTTTTAAGCCGCTGTGTGAGGTGAGCGTGTGAGCAAGAGTACAGCTCGCGCTGCGGCGACAATTCCAGAGGAGTCCAACTCCGATCGCCGCACTATAACACAGCAGGGTACACGGAATTCCCTTGCGGCCTGTGTATTCTCTGAGGCCTGTGTACTATGTAGGACACACTACAGCAGCAGCAATAATAATAACTAGTGGTACGACCGCTGCTACGCCAGCAGGGCCGGTATAGGTATGCACCCACCCACCCACCAAACCTCTCGCTCACTCACTCATCCACCCACCTGCCCACCAGCCCACCCACCTACCCACCCACCAACCCACACACCCACGCCCGAAGTATGCCAGTGCCGGCCGGTATAGGCGAGGGCCCGTATAGAGGAGAAAAACAAATTACTACTGTAATAATACCAAAACAATAACAGGGGCACATCCCACAGGCACGAAAACACTCAACGACACACCCACCCACCCATCCCCACGCACCCATCCCCACCCTCTCACGTGCAACCACCCACCACCCAAACCACCATGTGCAACTATTAACAGCAGTACAGCAGTATGTTTAGTTCTATATCAAGGAGTCGAGTGGTAGGGGATGCAGGCTTGTCGGTCTTGGGAAGCGTCCCCCCTCATGGTTCATCGGTGTCTCTCATTCCTTGTTCCTCTCTCACAGCTCGGCAAGGCCTCGCATAACACACATA
>JBBMKB010090885.1:0-11299 GCA_037833945.1 Alaria marginata
TGGGTTAGGAGTGCGATAGCACGGGTGGTGGGTGGGTGGGTGGGTGGGTGGGCGGGATTGCTCATCGGGTCAAGTATACATGATTTATCAAAGACACGTTTTGGTTGGAGGTAGACGGCTCAAATTTCGGAGCCTCAGACAATATCTGTGCGCCCCTATCGTACCTCCGCGCAAGAAGATAGCATCGCCCCCACCCCCAACCGCACCGGTGAACCGCGCGCACGCACGCACTCATCGCTTATATAACCAACGAAACAATTGCTTCAAGAGTTGGTTGAATTTCGCAGGCTGCTGCTGTAGCATTGATCTCGCCCCCCCTCCCCTCGCCAAGGACTATGAATAGTATCTATAAGCATACATACCGATAATACGATAAACACTATTATAATAGTTCTCCAGCGCGCACGACCGTCCGGACTTGGAGACTTGCGAACAGTCGCCCGAAGCATTGTACCCCTGAACCGCGCACGCCCGCACGCATCGCTTAACCCAGATCGGCATCCAGCTGGAGTCCTGGGCGAAGGAATTCGGCGGGGACTTTGAAGTGCAGATATTCGGCAAGAGAGTGGTGGTGCTGACCGGGTTGGCTGACATTCGGCGGATGCTTGCCCTTCGCCCGTCGAAGATGAAGAGAGGCCTGGCGTCGGTGAGTCGCCCCGCTGATCGCCCGTTATTTTTATTTTTGGACTGTGTTTGGTCGCCGAATGTTTAGTTAATTTCGGGATCGGAGTTGGTCCGTAGCTTGACCGGAGGGCGACATAAGCGATGGTACGGTAGGAGTGCATCTACTTGTAGTGCATCTACAATCGTTTCTGAGGTCCCTTCCTCGCTTGAAGAGCTCCATACCTCACCCCAAAAACCGTTTTTTTCAAAAACCGCTTTTTTGGGGAATATGAAAGTACAAAACCCGATGAGCAATCGATCCCATGGCCTAGGTACATAAAATATATTTCGGTGTAAAACAGAAAATCTGATTCCTACGTACGATATTGAGTGCTGCAGCGCTTCAGTTGAAGAGCCTCCCTCGTCAGACAGAAAGTATTGGCAAAGTAAATGTTGCCCCTATATCGTACCAGTATGGAGCACGCGGCTTTGGTTTTCCCTCGCCGAATAACAGATGTTACGATAGAGGTGCACCACTTTTTTTTTTTTCTGAGGCTCTTCTGTTTAGGAGTGTTACTCTGTACTTCTTACACCCACAAACCGATTTTGAGTAAAACGAAAAATCCAACTCGATTTAAAAACCCATGCCCTAGGTATGCAAAAATACGTAGTGCAAAGCAAGAATGACATGCCGACGATTCTGAGTTAAGACCGGTGCTCATGGAAGCCGATAGTTTACAAAAAAACATAATTTTCCGAACATCCCGGCCAAACTTTGGCTGGACGGTCCGCTATGGGCCCAACTTTTTAGAAAAACTTTTGAAACTTTGCACTTTTCCGGAAACAAAAGGATTTCTCGCGGGGATCTCGGCTGAGTAATAATGTTGGATTAAACGCGGCGAGATTTCGTGACCTCGACACGCTTCGCTCGACGAATCAACGACAGCGTCATGAGATCTGAACGTGGCGAGCTCGTTAGGGGCTTCGACCCACCTTTGGTATACAGTGCTCACACTACCGCCGGTGATGTGTAGCGGGCGCCGACCAGGCTACTGTTAAAAATATATTTGGCGGCTGGTGTGTCGGAAACAGAGACAAAAACTCTCGATCATCTCCCAACGGGCGGAAAAATGATTTTTGAGAGTATTTTTACGAAGACCACAGGCCTTGGCGGGCGACCTCTCACTGCCTAGAGCATGGATCCACGTGAACTCTTCAGCGCTGTCACCTACACTCATGTGACCCTGTCCGGAACGAAGAGAGCTGGTTGTGGGTTGTCTATATCTCGAGATCGAGCGCCAATCGTGGTCATTGGACAACGCTGACCGATCCTTGATAAAAATTGGCGAATTGGGCCGCTTGACTAAAAAAGAACCAGGAAAAATACTTGTTGCCCTCTTTTCCCCACAGCGACCGTCCCAGGAAAGTTTCAGCAATCAATCCCCAAAAAAGTTTCGACTTTGTTTTGGTAAACTATCGGCTTTCCATTAGCACCGGTCTAAGGAGCCCCGTTATGCACGAACAAAAACGCCAAAAAGTGCTATATTAATACTAGTAAAGTTACTAGTATTAATATGGCACTATTACTAGTATTAATATGGCACGCGTCGAATGGCCGATTTCGGGATCGGAGTGGGTTGGTAGTGGGTGGCTTGATTTGGATGCGTCGATCGGCTTGACCAAAAGGCTATGGAAGTAATACGGTACAGGGGGAAGTTTTTAAGGCCTTTTCTTATTTCCGCGGCTCAGGGCCGCTCGCGCGAGTAGCTCTACCTTAGCCTGATTCTTTGCAAGTCTTACGCTTTTGTGCTTGTTTAGGTCAAGGCTTTTTGCGGGTCACGACCGGACCCGCAGGCCGGGTCAGGAAGTTGCTAAACTCTCGCGGATCGAGTCGGGGGTCGAGTCGGAGGTCGAGTCGGGTCAGGTCAGGAGGTCTCACGGTTCGGGTCAGGTCGGGTCAGGAAGTTTTCAAGTCTCACGGGTCGGGCCGGGTGGGGGTGACTCGTCTCCACCCCCGAGAAATGACTCGACCCGTGAAAAGCCCTGGTTTATTTCGCGAGATACACCGCCATGCGGCTGTTTGTTGCGGGTGCGCAGGATGAAAATTGGGGTGCTGTACCCGCCCTTACCGTAAGTAGCCTTTGTCGTTTGTCGATTACCTGTTCACAGTTGCACGACATCGCGATCGATGACGTCCTTTTCATCCGCGCCGCGAGGTTGAGAAGGGGAAGGAGGTTGGCGAGGGTGTGTACGTGCCGCCTTCCGCTCGCCGTAAAGCGGCTCGTCGTTGTTTTGGATTCGATAGCGTACACCGAATAGTTGGCCTGGTTGGCTAGTCTGTTTGGCCGACCTTGTGGGCGGTTACTTGCAAAGTTGGTCGCGTGATGTGATGTGTGACGCTCCCGATAGCCCGGCCGACTTCAAATCGTCACCTTTTTTTGTCTGGCTTCGATTTTCTCAATCTTGTGCCCTCGCGATGCCTCGCGATGATCGCTCGAGGCCGAGCAGGAAATACTCCTGTAGAATTAGGGCAGCCGAGCAGAACGTTCCGGTATGTAGAATGACCCCCATGTAGAATGACCCCCCCCACACACTACTCCGATGGTATCATATATGGTTTACGCTGATAAATTCACCCTTCGAGACCGACCCCCCCGGCCACCTCCGACACCGTGCTCGTTGCGTCCGTTGCAGAAAAAACTGACGTGGGCTGCGAGCGAGGCAGGGATGATTCCGTCCATGTTCTTCGACGAGGGCAAGGAGTGGGGACGTTCGAGGCGCCTCATTTCCCCGCACCTATCCGGACACAACATTGCGGACATGCTCCCCATGATCTCCAAGGTAAGCCTAAGCCATGATGCGCGGGCACCCCCTTCGGCTGCGGCGCCGCGGCAGAGCGCTGGGCTCTTGTTTTGTGTCGCTCATGTCTCGTGGTTATATATATATGCTCGTTTCGCATGCGCGTGTTTGCGTATTCACGTGCGCCCGTTTGCTTTAGTCCGTGTGCACCCACCTCGTGGTCGGCGTCACAGCGGGGCGCTGGGCGCGGTTTTCTCGCTCGTTGCGGGTGTTGATGTTAAGCTCCTTTCAAGTGCGCGTGTTCGTATTGACCCTTGTGCGTCCGCCTCGGCTGCGGCGCCACAAAAGCAGAGCGCTGGGCGCGATTTTCTCGGTCTTGTTGCCTGTTGGTACTGTCCTCCTTTTGTGTGCGCGTGTTTGTGTTAAACCCACGCGTGTATGCGTGGCAGTGCGTCATGCCTGTGCCCTGTTATTATTTTCTTAAGCCTACACTGCTGCCAAAAATAACCCTACTCTACAGTAGAGGTCTCTGTATAGTGCCGGTTGCCCAATATAGTTCCGGTGAAATCGCTTGGCACAGATGGGAACAGCACGTAAAGGCAGTATGTGGAATAGGGCCGGTTTCCGCTGTAGTGCGGGTATTTCCGGCTGGCACATACCGGCACTATAGAGGGACCACTACTGAACCTCCAAGTAGTTTGCCCCCGACAACGTGAGTGGGGTTCTAGAAGGGCTAAACTCTCCGCCTCTCGGAGGTGATGGTGCGGCGTGATGTGGCGGGACCGTCGCTTGCAACCCCAATGGCAACATCGTTTTTTGGCTTTCCCTTGTTGTGCCCGCGGCGTTGTCCCATGTGCGGTCGTATGGTACGTGCTCCCTTTTGGATCCAAACCGACGGTCGACAAGATTGGTGAACGGTTGTGCACCAAGCTGGGAGCCATGGCGGACGCAGGCGAGGTCGTGGATGCCAAGGAAGGATTCGGTGAGAAGCGAAGGGTGATGTAGCCGTCGGTAGGCCCTCGCACAGCAGGATATTTATCGACTGTCGTCTACTTGGGCTACGGTAGAGGTTCACCAACCATTGTTTTCTGTAACCCCTCATTTGAGGAGCTCCGCACCCCACCCAAAAACTGATTTAGAGAAACATGAAAGTGCAACCCGATGATAAATCCCATGGCCTAATTAATAGGTGTACCAAACAATCATACTGCTAAGCGAGAATGACATTCAGACGATTTTGTGTTAAGGAGTCCCCATCATTCAGGAAAAAAAAAAAACCAAACATTGCTAAACTAATACGAAGTAGTGTTACGGGGGAACGTAGTTAATAGGACCTACGGTGGAGACAAAACCCTCTATATTTATCTATTTTTACTTCCAATATTTGGTCCTATTAACTACGTTCCCCCGTAATAGTACTAATATGGCACGCGTCGGCTGTCGTCAACTTGTTTGTGTTGGTAGTCGGAGCGGCGGATGCCTAGTCCGGCTTCAAGCGATCTCGAAATGAGTCCTTTTGTTTTGGCGCGGTGTAAATTAGCATCTCGCCTTCGGCAGCTTTCTTTATGAAATGTTTTTGCAACAAGCGGCACAGCAGCAGTCGTGAGCTTGTACTGTCGGCGGGGTGATGGCATGCCGGAAGGCCACGGAATTGCCGCATTTACCCAGAGGGTTTGCTGTGATTTAGTCCTAGATATGACGCTTGGCAAATAGTCCCTGTGGAAGCTGGATAATGCGATACCTCCCCTCGCGACATATCCATCGGCTGACAAAGTATTGGTGTCTACAATGTTGACAAACTTTTTTCTGGGACCGAGTGCGTGTGACTTGTCGTCATCTCGCTGGCATACCTGCCAACCACGTGCTTTGCTGGCGGCAGTCGGTGATGTGAATGTCTACCTCGACGCTGCTGGCCTATGCTTTGTGGCCATACATCACCGCGCTGCGCGCAAGGGTGCCAATACCTCATGGTCATGGACGTCTCCAAATCAAAATTTAATGTCCTTCGAATGCATGGCGAAATATACTTCGTCGTTGGGTGTTGCGGTCGGATCATACAGTATGAAGACACAGAGTTATGCTGAGTGCTCGAGGTAACTTATTGACTTACCGTCGTCGTTGGATGGTTCGGTCGGATCATTCGAAGACATAGGTCACGCTGAATGCTCGAGGTGGCTGTCGAACCCACTTGTGGCGGCAATAATTACCCAACAAACTCCAAGCGGTTTGCCCTCGATTGCGCCAGTGATTGCAGTTCTGAAGGGGTCAATCGCGGGTGGGTGTGTTTAAGCTATCAAGGCGAGACCGGACCAAAAAATGCGTTAAAGAGAGTCACGGGTTAGTCTCTCGACCCTCCCTACCTTCTCCTTTCCCTCCTTCGTACGGTTGGCAGGGCGCTTCACGCACGACGTTATTGCGCTGACAGCGTTCGGCCTTGACGTGGACAGCACGAGTGCACCGCCGGACCGCCCGTGCCCATCGTACGAAGCGATAGCAAGCGCGACGTGGACGATGATGGCTCTCGCCATGCAGCCGCTGTCCATGTGAGAGCCATACTGTTCGTGAGCGCGCGTATAATGTCCCCGAAAAAATGAAATCCCTTACCCCTCCCCCCAGTAGTCGGGTGGAGGAGGAAGAAGGTACACAGAGCTGCCCGTGTGGTAAAGCAGAGGAGAGTAGAACCCGCATAGTGGCAGAATGCGAACTATACAAGGAGGAACGTAAGGTGTTAAGAGATGAGGAAAATTGACGGATGTGACATGGAGAAGTTTGGCACATTAGATAGTAGCGAGAAAACGATCACTATTTTAGGAGATAGGTGGTGACCAGAGACGGACAAACTGGAAGGAGATAAGATATGCATTTTTTTTTAATGTAACATATGGAAGAAACGTACTGCGCGCCCAAATGTTGGAGGTGTCTCTATTAGGAGTAGGAACGGTGCCCCGTCTCGAAAGGGATGCGTGGTCAATGGTCAAATGACTAAGGCAAGCAACAAATGAGTACACCCCCCTCCCGAATAAAACAAAATAATCAATTATTGAGTTAGTTCATTACCCTCATGTCTGTCGGACAAAGCAATATCAAGCGCAGCGTGGACCGTGATGGCCCCCGCTATGCAGCCACTGTCCATGTGAGTACGGTACTTGTTCGTGAACGCGCATATCTACTATTTAATAGGTGATGAACGGCCACAAAACCATTCGTAAAAAGCACACGCGATAGAAAATATTAAAGTCCCTTTCGTGAAAACGTCGAAGTCAACCCATGGCATGGAATACATCGTGAGATTACCGGTGCTCGATGGAAATCAGCAGCGTTTCGACGCGATCATCCTGGACGGCGAGTGACGTACGACACATAGCCGGGTTCTGCGGCAACTCCGGCACACACAAATTTTGTTTTTTTCCCTGTAGGGAATTTAAAGTATCCTATGAGTAACAAGTGGTGGTCCGGACATCGACGCAGCCAAACCGACGCGCTCGCACCTGCCCAAATTGGGCTCTTTTCACGGCCCTGCGTGTCCGGGTGAATGGTATCCCCCAACTTCATGTTCGCAATCTGAGTACCATACATACCGGGGGAAACCTTGATCCCCCCCCGCCCCTTTTCGCGGGATCAAGTGTCTACCTCGCAGATGGGTTTTGACGCCCCGGCCTGCCTGGTCGGTGAACTCCGGCGTGCCACGTCCCGGAATTGTAGGGATGCGAGGGTCTATGGTCTTAAGACTAAGGCCATGCATGATAATTAGTACACTCCCCTCCCCCCCCGCTCCCCCTTCCCCGTGCCTAATGCGGCTCGCCTAACACCTCACGGCGCTTCGCGCTTGGTGCGCGCGATGTCTACCTGCTCGGTGAAAACCCGAAGTGCCCCGTCTCAGCATTGTAGGGATACGAGGGTCTATGGCCATACGACTATAGCTATGCATAAAACGAGTACCCCCCCCCCCCTCCCCCTCCGCCTAAACCCCCGCTCGTGTTATTGACGACGCCAGATTGGGGTGGAAAACCCTGTCTTCGACGCTTCCGTGGGTACGCCGCTCCAAGGAGCACTCCCAACGACTCAAAGAGGTCGTGCAGGTACGAACGTATACCTGGCGCTGTGTGTTTCCACCCCGGGTTTTGTCTGCGTATTTTGCCACGAATATCTCTGGTCGAACAAATATCGCCCGTCTCCGGAGATCGCTGTTTTCATGGTCCTGGTTAGCAACTCTCCACGGCGTCAGGTTTTTGTTCGCGTATTTTTCCACGGCAGGGGCCTCTGGCCGAATGAACATGGCCGGCTCTGGAGATCGCTGCCCCACATTGTTCTCCTTTGTCTGGTTAGCAATCTTCGATGGCGTCGCGTGTTTTGTCGGCATACTCGCCATGAGTGGGTCTGGCCGAAACGAATATTGCCAACTCCGGGGGTTTGCTGCCTCGTGTTGTTTTCACTGTCAGCGATTAGTTTTGTGAATGGATCTGGTTAAACGAATGTTGCCAACTCTGTTACACAGATCGCTGCCTTGTGTTGTTTTAATTCTCTAGTTTGCAACCCCGCACGGTGAATGGTATTTATTCACTTAGGGTAGACAGTGCCTTATATAAGGCGGTATAGCGCGAAAAAGAGTTTGGCCGCCCTATATCGAGAGGCCGCCTTATCGAGAGGCCGTCTTATTCGTATCGTAGGCAGTTGTAGTCAGAGTTACGGTCGTGCCGACCGATTTCAACCGCCCTATATCGAGCGGCCGCCTTATTCTAACCGCCCTATATAGGCCCCACTACAGTATTTATTTTCGGGACTCGGGGAGACGACGATGATTGTTTTGGGGGGTCATTGGTTAGTTCATTGGATATTTTATTTTCGGATTTCGGGCAATACGATATCGTTTGCTATCCCACCGACGCAGCGACACTTTATTTGTTGTTGTTGTTGTTGTTGTTGTTGTTGTTGTTGCTGCAGGGCGCGGTCGACGCCGTACGGAAGGAGGCAGCGGAGGGCGCCGATCGCACAGCCTCGGGGGTTGACGGAGGCGAGGCTGCCGGTTCAGGACCCAACAAAACCATGACCGGCGGTACGCTACTGCGCAAGATCGTGAGTACGTCACACATTAGGAAACTATTCTGCAGTACCTCGGCGGTTGAGGCAGGTGTCGCGCGGGGGCATGGGAAGGGGGAGGGGGTGTACTCATTTCTTGCATAGCCGTAGTCATAAGACTATAGACCCTCGCATCCCTACAACGCAGGGACGGAGCATGTCGGGTTTTCATCGACCAGGCAGGGGCGATGGGGGGGGATTGACCTATGCCGTCAGTCAGCAACCTACCAAGTACCAGGTACTCTGCAGTGTCTTGGCGGTTGAATTACGTAGCGCACGTGGGCGGGAGGGGGCCGACTTGTGGCGGGCCGTATCCGTCAGCATGCGCTTGAACGCCAATAACATGGTAGCTGCTAGGCTTTAGCGGGGAGAGTCCTGACGAGGAGCGAGACCGTCCTGGCAAGCGAGCGGTGGCTACTTTCGAGGAGGTCTAGGCTATACCAGGTATCCCTGCATCTCTCTGCTCTCTGTTTTGATTTTGAGCTCACCTATCTAGCCAGGTGTACAGCAATGCAGGCCCCGGTCTCCTAAGCTCAGAAGTACAGGAATGGAGGTGTGCGTAACCGCTTGTTTGCGTGCCCCACTGGTCTAGTTTTGGTGATTTTCGAAGGTGAAGCACGGTCGCCTCCGCGGGGCTCACGCTTACTCGCCACGTTTGGCGTCGCTTAACTTTATGTTTTCTTGCAAATCAGTTTTAATAGTGTTCCTGGTTGTTCCAATATTTATTGATGCTGCTCCTCGTCCTCTTTTGCCTGCTTGCTTGCCGGCTTTGTTTCATGTGTCGCTTGCCTGCCGGCTTGTTTTTCTTCCTTCCTTGCCTGCCTGCTTCCTTGATTTGCTTGCTTGCTTGCCTGTTTGCTTGCTTAGTTTTCTTGCTTGTTTGGCTTGGTTTTGTTTTCTCGTCTGCTTACTTGCTTGCCGGCTTATTTTGCTTGCTTGCGTTCTTGTTTTGTTTTCCTGCTCGCTTGCCTGCTCGCTTGCCTGCTTGCCTACTTGCTTGCCTGCTTGCTTGCCTGCTTGCTTGCCTGCTTGCACTATTGCTTACGTGCCTGCTTTGTTGCGTGCTTGCTCTATTGTTTACTTGCCTGCTTATCTTTGTGGTCGCAGGTCGGGGCGACACACGATAGGGGCAGCAGCGACCGCATGGTGTTCTCCGACAAAGAAGTACTACACCAGGCCAAGAGGTGACCAGGCGCGCTGCTTGCCGTGGTGTGGTCGTGTTTTACCTGTGTCTCTCTGGAAATATTTCTGGGAATGAATATGTTCTCCTTTTTTAACAGTTATGTTTCGTATTTGGGTTCCATCGACCATCCTGGTCCCGCTTGGCACTCTGATTGGTGAATACGGACTGCGTTATACCGGGTACGTATTCGGTATCCTCGGTATAGTAGCTTTCCGTGGTAGGCGTTCAGGATTTGGGGGTAGGGGACGAGTGCCATCTGGCAGCTCGCCCCCACCCACACCCGGTCACTCTTGATCCGACCCCAATATCCCAACACAACAATCCGGACAACGTATTTGTCAAGAAGATCTCTGGTCAGCTCAGTAGGCACTCCTGTGTATTCCTTGATCCTTCGGTCGCTTCTTCACGTTTGGCTTAATCGGAATTGGACGGCGTCTCCGCTTCGATTGCCTGTTCTTCGTGTCCTCCTCAAACGTTTGGTGTAGATCTGTGCATGTCGCTTGTTCGCATTTAGCTTCGTCGTTGTTGGACTGCGTCTTGGCTACGACTACGTGTTGTTCACGTCCTTCTCCAAACTTTCCTGTGGATCTTTTCAAGGTCACTTCGTTACGCTTGGCGTCGTAGGCAGTGGGCTGCGTGTTTGCTTCGACTACCTCTTATTCGCTTCCTTCTCCGAATTGTGTGGATCTCCGAAAAATATCCACTCGAAAGGTTGAAGAGAGACGTGAAGAACAGATAGTCGAAGGAGAAACGCATTCCATTGGCTTCGTCGGCATTGGACTGCGTCTTTGCTTCAAGTACTTTTTGTTCATGCGATTCTCCAAACCCACACGACAGTTCAAATAATCGCATGAACAAAAAAGTATTCGAAGCGGAGACGCGGTCCAACGCAAGACTGAATGGTCCTCACGAAAATTTTGAGAAGGGCAAGGAGAAAAAGTAGTCGAAGCGGAGACGCAGTCCGATAGAATATGGAACGACTCGCACGCAAGTCGTGAGACGGACATGGAGAACAGGTAGTCGAAGCAGAGATGCAGTCAATACAATGTGGATACACAAGATCCACTCGAAAGTTTTGAGAAGGACGTACAAAACAGGTGGTCGAAACGGAGACGCAGTCCAATGCCGATGACGCCAGTTGCGAAGAAGTGACTCGAGTCACCAAGGAATGCAGGAACGTCTGCTGCGCTGACCGGGTTCGCTCGGTCACTTTCTTCACACGGTAGAGCGATGGGCAAACATACCGATCAGATGGTTGGCGGGTTGAACGAAAGCTGAAGGCGTCAACGGAGTGTATGGTTGGATAATTTTGGCCGGAGCGTGGGCTGTACTTTCGCGGTCGGCTGATTGCGTCAGTGGTTGGTTCGGACTTTTAATACTGTACGGGGTGCTTCGTCAAAATGCTGAACCGACCGATGCCAAGTTGTTAGTTGGGTAGCGAGGTAGCAGCCAACGGACTGACTTGACTTTACCGGCAGTCTTTTCTTCATGTTTTCTTCATGAACACCACAGGACATGTGCTGTGGTAGGGGTGCGCCTGCAGCTTTCTGAGGGTCCTCACTTGAGGGTACCTTACCACTTTTTCGAGAAAATGGTTGATATACTCTTTGTATCATATATACCCTAACCCTAACCCTA
>JBBMKB010090907.1:0-11297 GCA_037833945.1 Alaria marginata
GGGTGCGCTCACGCCGTTTGGAATGTTAGACGCGTGCTGCGATAGATGCATGCTACGGTAGAGGTGCACCATTAGTACTTGCCTTCTGAGGCAAGATACATGCTACGGTAGCTGGGTGAGATATCATATAGAGCCCCTTAAGAGAGGAGCCTCAGGAAAAAACAGTTTTGCCCCCATACTCCTTAGTTTATGTATGTTCAATAGTATTTTTTTAGTGTTTTTTTGTGATTGACATTCCAGCTGCATGTTGTCGGACCGCAAACATGTACCAGGTATACAAAATGTCTGGCAATGCTTATGAGCGATCGACGTTGAAGCTCGTGCATGCGCATCATATCGGATGACGATCACAACAGTAGCAAGGGTTCAAAACAGCCAAATAACACTCACGCTGCACGTTTTGTTTTTTTTCTCATCCTATCTAATATCTACGCACTTTTCTTTCTCCTTCTCCCTCCCTAGACGTAACTCAGATCCGCGGTCACTAAGCACGCTCTTCTCCCCCCCTCCCCACTACGGTACGCACCTTTATTTTTATCGCGAGGAGGTTTCAGCATTTTTCTTCCCTCGTCGACTCGCGTTGAATTCTGCTTACCCTATCGGATAGTAAACACGATCATACAAATCATGAAATGGTTGATGCAAATGGCGAAACTCACAGTGCTCGAAGTTTTGGGGCGTGATTGAAGGAGTTGGATGGCAGCGTGGTGAACGCATTGCCCACCAAGATTCTGGAAGCACCCAATAGTGACGAAGTCCGCACATAATACAACAAACAAAAAACGCCGGCAGCGGGTAATAGGGGTTAGGGTTATATATCATATCAGTAGGGCGTACAAATAACGCAGCATATCACCATGAGTGCTTTCAGTTTGCTGAAATAACGGCTGCTCGAACTACTGGAACTGGGAAAGCTGCCAGTTGACTGACTATAATGACTAATGGGCATGGAAGGCAAAAGCGAACGCGAATGACGAATGACATTTCGTTTCGCCGCCTGGTTTTGATATTCCCACGAGAGATAGCTTGGGACATCGGTATTAACAAAATAGACCGAAATGTCGGCGGAAAAATGCTTTTGGTTCTCATAAATCCACGACGCAGTGTGTACGAGGGGTCAGCACGACCTCTGAACTCTGAATTCTAGCGCCGAGTAACTTCCTCCTTGGTATTTAGTTAATAATTTCAATCGAATGCTTCCTTGAGATTGTTTTGGAAGGGCATCATTAGGGTTAGCGATATCCACTAACACTCATGCTTCATTGAGACGCTCCAATGACTCGAAGATCCCCGCTGGCAGTGTCGTCATCTTTTTCTACGCCGGGGTACTGCAGTGCCACATAGTACAACGCCGCAAAAGCCGATCCGGGAATACCAAATACCCTTGTAGAAACTACCGAATATGAACGCCGAAAGCTATTCGATTCTGCGATATCCACGAACAGCCACACTTCATTGGGGTGCTCCAACTACTTGAAGATCCTGGCTGGCAGTGTCGGCATCTTATTCCAAGGCGCATTGCTGCACTGCCATACGCATTACACAACGCCGAAAAGACGACCCTAGAATATCGAAAACATATTTAGAATACCGAGTATCGGCATGAAACACCGAGTAAGAACGCCCAAAACTACTCGATTCTGCGACATCCACTAGCACTCACGCTTCATTGAAGTGCTCCAACCACTCGAAGATGACAGCTGGCAGTGTGGTCAGCTTACTCCAAGTCGCGTCACTACACCGCCATATATACAACGCCGAAAACGAAGATCCCCAGCATGCCGAGCACCGCTCTACAATACCGAATACCCGTCAGATTAAATACCGAACGTTTACACCGAGTACTGTATTCAATCCTGCGGTATCCACTACCAATAGCACTCACACTTCATTGAGGTGCTCCAACCACTCGAAGATCCCGGCGGGAAGAGATGTCATCTTGTTCCAAGCCGCATTCCTGCGCCACCATACCATCGCATCGACATCCAAGGTCAACACAGGGTAAAAAGTATCACAGCGGGGATTGGAAAATATAGTTCAAGGTCGGATATTCGAATAAACTAAGTTCTAACCTCCATCAAACCATTTCAACAGGTTAAGAGCCTCAACATTTAATCTTCACATCACTCAGGGCACTCCGCATCGACGTTGTGCGGCTACTACAGCAGTACTGACCACAAAAATAGCAAGAGCCATGAAATAGATGAAGAGGTGTGGCACCAAACAATTCCAACAAGTTATGAGCCTAGACCTTTGATATGCACCGATTGGCATATAACCACCCCAACAAGTTATGAGCCTCGGACGCTGATCTACACGCATGGGATGACATAAGACATAACAACAGGTAAAGAGCCTCGACCTTTGATCTACACATCGATTGGCACTATAGGCATCAATGTTCACCGGCTATTACAGCGCTGTCTACTACAACAGCAGGAGTCGTTGGCGCCCATCTAAAGCACACGAAGATTTGCGTGTCATTCAATATTCCCACAGGTTATGAACTTCGGCCTTTGATCTACACATCGATTGGCACCAGGAATCAACGTTCACCGGTTGTTACAGACAGCACTGCCCAAGACAACGGCAGGAGCCAGGAGCGCTCACATAAAGCGTACGAAAAGATGCAGAGGCGGCATCAAACTATTCCAGCAGGTTACGAGCCTCGACACTTGATCTACCCATCGATTGGCATAAAAACATCCAACAGGTTATGAGCCTCGATCTTTGATATGCACATCGATTGGCATAAAAAAAAATCCAACAGGTGATGAACCTCGGCCTTTACTATATATACACAAGGGATTGACAAAAAATAATTCCAACAGGTTAGGAGCTTTGACCTTTGATCTGCACATCGATTGACACCACGCAGCGATGTCCAGCGGCGACTACACCGCACCGCGGTCTGTGACAACAGCAGGCACCAACAGCGTTCACCATTTTCTGTACATAAATTACTGGCGTGTCAGCTATTATTACGGGGGAACGTAGTGAATAGGACCAAATATTGGTGGTAGAAATAGAGAAATATATAGGTTTTTGTGCCTACCGTAGGTCCTGTTAACTACGTTCCCCCGTATTAGCTATGATTTGGACCAAAACGATCATATAGCTGTCGCTAGGGACTCGCGCAGCAGGATCTTTGTAAATTTGTCGATAATTTGTGTGCGTTGGCTGACAATTTGGAAATTCGTATAGATTAATCTCTCGGTCGACGCCGCACACAAAACCTTAAAAAAATCGGTCTTCAGCCACCGCGGAAGGAGTCCCCATGCTTAGGCGGAGAATACATGAGTCGACACTGAGTTTTGCACTGCACACAGTTTCATTGGCTAGGTATGTGGCCGATTTGTGACGGAAGGTGCTGTCGATACTCTCTCGTTTTGAAACCCAACCAAGGTGTGGCCGTTCGTAAAATGGAGGGCGTTTGGTTCGATGGTGGAGCCCGTGTCGCGCGAGCTTTGTTTCCAAAACTGAGTGTTGATGCATGCCATGTACGACAGAGGTGCACTAGCCAACGAAAAGTTCGCCCGAAGCCTGATTTTGTGAGAAAAAAAATGAAGGTTGAAACCGACGAAGAATTCAATGGCCAAGGCACAGAACAGCATGCATTTTGAGTCACAAATAATATCAGGACAATACTCGATAGTCTGTTCAGTTGAAGAGCCCCGTCGGCCAGGAAAACGTGCGGCGAAACGTGCTACAGTAGTACCCCTATCGTACTTGTAGTACGCGCTTGTTTTGCGTAGCCCACCAGGACACTCACATGTAAACAAGTTCCGGCGTCGGATAAAACACACCCAGCGGCAGCGACTCCAGCAAGTTAGTTTGGAGTTGCCTGGTCCATGATAACAACGACAGAAGCAGCATACAGGTGAAATACGCCGAAAAAACATGTCGTCAGTATCAGAGCCTCCTTCTCCAAACATATACTAGAACTGTGGCACATAATAACCCTATCTACAGCTGCGTATAATAATCATAAGCCCCTCCACAACACAGGCCAAAAAGAAAATGTAGCACGGCCAGGCCTGAAGAAATGGATCAGCCTTCACGAGTAGATAACGGTTTTGTGACTCACGGTGCTGACAGGGAGCGAATGGTATAGAATAGCACGCCCGGCAGGTAGGTGAGCTATCAATAGCGATGCAGTTCAAACTCATGTGCTTCACATTGTCAGACGTAAAAAACAATGTAACATGGCTGTATGATATGGTCTTCTTAATGTGTGCATTCGTCATACCTGGTACCAGGTATAGTCTATTATAGTGATGGATCTTCACGCTGCACAGGGTCGAATTACAAGGTAATACTATGTATGACATATATATGCTACGGTAGGGGTACGCCATTATTTTTCTGAGGCTTCTCACTTCAGAAGCTCTATACTATTAGTAAGTGATTTTGATAAAAAATGAAGGTGCCACCCGATCAACAACCCCATGACCTCTATCTATGTACACAAATACAAAAAAAAACATACAGCAAAAACAAAAGGATTTCAGACGATTTTGGGTTTTACGGAGCGCCGTCATGCAGAAAAATTGTTTAGCCTAAAAGTGCAACCCTTATCGTAGCACCCGTAGGGTATGTCTACAGCCACAAGCATGCATTATACTCATGAGGATATACACACCCAGTAATACGCGCGATCGGAGTATCACACACAGCTTGCAAAGATGAGTTTCGACCAATTTTTCGATCTCACAGCTGAAGCGTATTTTTATTTTTTATAATATACCAGTATGACACTCCATAATACAGGCCTACTGTAAGTCAACCGTAGCAGGGCCAGGCCTAAGGAGGCATGCAGCAGTACCAGTCTTCCACCCGTTCTACGATAGCCCCCCCACAAAACCAGCGATTTCTTTAGCGAACGTTTCATGGCTGCCCGACACGAGGAAGGATGACATGAAAAATAAATCTTCATATACTTTCTTGTTTAGGAAAGGACTATCGAACGATGACGTCGGGGTGGCAAGAGGCACCGTAGTTCAGGAGATGCGGCCGGGAGCTGGTTTTAAAACCGGCGATTTCGTTAAAAAAATCTTGGGGGGGCTATCGTAGAACGAGACCTTCACGAGTGTAGGACGTATTTGGTGGGAGTATACTCACAGTACCGACAGGGACCGTGTAGCGTGGAAGATCACGCCCGGCAGAGAGGTGAGTTTGTTGTTGTCTAATCGCCTGTCGCACCAGCGGGAAAAACGGTCACACGCAATAGCGGCAAAAAAACGAGTCGGCAGCCGTCAGTTGTTAACGACAGGCAACACGTTAGAAGTTGGTTGAGAGGAAACCGACGATGCCAATTCAGGTTAACGTTAGGGGTAGTGGAGGGCCATACTCAAACCCTACAATAGCTTTGACAATATCCCGCCAGGCAAAGAGGTGAGTTTTGTTGTTGCCTATTAGAAAGGAACCTCATACACTTTACGCTCTACTACCTTTATCGTACCATGCGTCTTCAGGTCTACAAGCTAGAGGTACTACTACGGGGGAACGTAGTTAATAGGGGACCTACGGTAGACACAAAAACCTATATATTCCTCTATTTTTACTACCCATATTTGGTCTTATTAACTACGTTCCCCCGTAATAGTCGCCTGTTGCACGACCGAGGCAACGGCCACGCAACGACGGGACAGTCGTCAGACGTTAGTTGACGAGGATGCCGACGACGTCATTTCAGGCGCGTGTTATGATCGAGGTAGCCTTTATAGGCTAAACCATCCATCACAGACTGGGCTCCTCACTACCCTCTAACGTTGAATGTCACCAATGCCATTTATTTGTCGTACACCTAGGCCATGGCATTGTTCATCAGGTTTTGCACTTTCATTTATTATAGTAAAAATCAGTTTTTGGGTGAGGTACAACGCTTTTCAAGAAAGGAACCTCATAAACTTTACGCTCTACTACCTCTATCGTACCATGCGTCTTCAGGTCTATAAGCTAGAGATACTAGAAGGCCGTGCTTCAGCCATAAAAATTAAACCTTAACCCTCCGCGCACCGCAACTAAAACAACAACTTCAACTTCAAATTTAACGGAAATATCAACTTAGGAAGCCAGGAAACCCGAATTACCGCTACACAAAACACAGGAAACGGCGCTTAAAACCTAAAAACATCAAGTTCGAGTTCAACAACAACTTCAACTGCAACATCAGCTTTGTAAAGCAGTAAATCCGACTTATACACACAAACACGAGACAACGACAACTCCACCTTAAAAATCAACTGCAACTGCAACTACAAGTGCAACATCAAATTCGTATAACAGTAAATTCTGATCGAAAACAAGCAGCAACGCAATTTCAACTTTAACGTCAACCCCAATGTCAACTTCAAAATGCAAGTTCAACCTCACCTACAGCTTCAACTGCAACATCAACTGCAACATCAACATGCTGAAAGTTGAGATGCAAGGAGGGGTGTTGGTTGTAGGAGATATTTTTGTGCGTCAAATCGGTTGTTTGGTTGTCGTATTTTTACTCTGAACTGCACTGGTCTGCAATGTCGGCTGATTCGTTGTGTATTTCCTGTGATCAACACGCACGAGTTGTTCTGCGATAGCCCCCCACAACTTTTCTTTAACGAAATCGCCGGTTTTGAAACCAGATCCCGGCCGCATCTCCTGAAATACGATGCCTCTTGCCACCCCGACGTCATCGTTCGATAGTCCTTTGCAAACAACAAAATATAAGAAGACATATCTTTAGTAGCACCCCTCTTCGTGTCGAGCAGCCATTAAATGTCCGTTAAAGAAAACCGCTTGTTTTTGGGGGGGCTATCGTAGAAGCAGTCGCATGCTGCAGCTGCAACATGCAACTGCAAATTCCATTGCAGCGTCAACTTAGTCAAACTTACAGTCTCGTGAGCGCCGTCATGCTGTTGAAAATATGGGCCGGCAGCGTGTCCAATTCGTTGTACTGCAGGTCTCTGCCTCGCCACGAATCGTATTCCACGCAAAAAACGGCAAGCAGGCAGGTGGGCGGGCAGGCAGGCAGGCAGGCAGGCAGGCAGGCAGGCAGGCAGGCAGGCAGGCAGGCAGGCAGGCAGGCAAGCAGGCAGGCAGAATAGTGGAGCAGCGCATTAGATAAGACCACCCCCCTGGCGGGACCAAAACTACGGTAGGGCGAGTGCTACGATAGGGTTAGCAGTTATTGCTCAACAACATGCTTGTGACTGATGTGCCCCCTCAACCGAGGAGTAACTCAATGCCGCTGGTGTTTAACGGACCCATTCGTTGTATACCTCGGCGATGGGATTTCTCGTGGGGGGTTGCACTTCCGCTTTTCGCCACAGTCAGTTTTTGGGTTCGGCATGACCTCATCATCATCAAAAATGGGAGGAAACTCAGAAACAAATACGTGCTCATCTCTATATCGTATAGCATGCGTCTTATAGGGAGGTCACTTAAAAGGGCTCGCCCGAGAGACTGCCTGACCTGTTTATTTGTAACTTTTTAATTGTAATTTTTTATGGATGGATGGCAAACAAAAATAGCAATATGTTACTCACAGCTCGTAGACGCCCCCCAAGTAGTTGAAAATGTTTTCAGGTAGAGCCGCCAGTTTGTTGTTGGAAATATGCCTGACGTAACGAGGAAAGGGGATAGTATTGCTGGGTCGCATATTAATATATATACATATTATTAATTGAAAGTAGATGCGCGTGAATTGAGAAGGAAGGGTGGGGAGCAAGGAAGGGCAGCAGGTGGGTTAGAGCGAAGCCGGAAGTAGGTACAGAAGGGAGAGTAGACGTCGTGCACAGTTTTTCGTTTTTTGTTTCCCTCGATTTTTCTTCTTCTTTGTGAATATGCTTTTGAGTGATCGACGTTGAAGCTCATCATGCTGCACAGTGTCGGACGACAAAAACAACACTTTGAAGTGGCAGAGTACAAAGCGACACCCCCGAGATCGATGGTGTTAGCTAATACCAATCACAGGGCCAACAATAACCCGGCAAACGACAGATGATACGATCACCCTAATTGGGATTTTGGTCGTGTTCTCCAAAGGGTCACACGCCTGAAAGATCAGATCCCCAGTCATGATTTGTGTGTCTTTGAGCGCAGATAGATCCTTGGCCAATATGGTCTGCATGACCTATAGATCATGTTGCCGGGTGAGAGCCGGATGTTCTTAATGATCCAGCACACATGCTTGCTTGGACGGACCTGTGCCTACAAAAATCCTGCAAAGCATATCATAACGACAGATATGATATTTGCTTGATCTAGATCGTGATCTCTGTCCGATGTTTAAAAGGATTAATGCACACGCATTCTACGAGGTGCAGCATGATTTTTCTGGAGCCCATCACTTGAGGAGCTCTATGCTCCACCGAAAAAGTGGTTTTGAGCAAACCTGGAAGTGCAATCCGATGAACAAACCCGTGACCCATCTACGAAAAAAAAAAAAATGCAAAAATAGAATGACATTCCGACGAATTCGGGTTAAGGAGCCCTTCATCCAGAAAGTAAAAACGCCAAAAAGTGCTACCTCTATCGTAGAACGCGTCTCGAGTGCACTCACAAGTACGTCAAAAGTGGTAGTCCCTGGAACATGTCGCCGGGCAGGGCCGTGAGCTCATTGTGGCTCAAATTCCTGATTGGCCGGGACGGTGCAGCGGTCATAGTTAACCCTTTTGGGGCTTCAGAAGGAAAAGCTGACGAAATAAATTGACGGTTCGAGAATCAGTCACACGAAGCAGCCCGGGACGCCGGGTAGAATGTGTGTTCAAAGCGCAACGGTAGGAGCTATACGACACACGCACCGCATTCTGATACTCGCACTGCTGAAGCCTCTTCTTAGACAGATTTTAATGTCGCAAATCTCTCGTTCTTGGTCGATATAAACGGGCCTCAAAAGGGTTAAGAGGAAATGGGTGTAACTTTAAGCAAGGCCTTCGCAAAATATAGCAGTCGGTAGTCAAGGTGAAACGGGGTGCATTTTTCAGAAACGCCTTCACAAAACAAAACATAGCAGAACTTGGGGGTGCTTGCTATATTAGGGTCGATGGGTGCAGTTTTCAGTAACGTCTTCACAAAACATAACACAACTTAGAGGTGCTTTTTATAGGATCCATGTTCGTGCAAAGGTCCTCGTGCTCCCTGCTGAGGCGTGGCAGGAGAGGCAGTTAAGGGAACCTCAATGCATTTTTCAGTAAAATACCACCTTGAGCAAAACATAGCAGAACCTGGGGGTGCTTGCTATAGGATCGACGGATGCAGGTTTTATTAAAGTCTGCACAAAACACGGCAGAACTTGGGGGTACTTGATCCATATTCGCGCAAAGGCCTTCATGCTGGCTGCTGAGGCGTGGTAGCAGTCTGCAGTCAAGGGGGAATCGATGCAGTGACGCGTTCTACGATAGAGGTAGCACTTTTAGTCGTTTTTATTTTCTGGATGACGGGACTCCTTAACCCAAAATTGTCGGAATGTCATCCTACTAAGGCAATATACTTCTTTTGTATGGATGGGCCACAGGTTTGTTAATCGGATTGCACTTTCAGTTTGACCAAAATGATTTTTTCGGTGAGGGTATAGAGCTCCTCAAGTCAGGCGGAGCTTCAGAAAAAAAATGGTGAAACCTCTATCGTAGAACGTGTCCAGTTTGCCATAATACCTCTACAAAACATAGCGGAACTCGCGGTACTTGCTGAAGTGTCGATGGATAACAAATAGTACGCAAGACGGGTGCTCTACGGTAGAGGTAGCACTTTTTGACTTTTTTGTTTCTGAATGACGGGGCTCCTTAACCCAAAATCGTCGGAAAATTCTTGTTTTTCAGTCCGAGGTTTTTTGTTTACCTAGGCCAAGGGTTTGTTCATCGGGTTGCACTTTCAGTTTATTACGGGGGACCATAGTAAGTAGGACCAAATACTGCTAGTAAAAACAGATAAATGTATAGGTTTTTGTGTGTACCGCAGGTCCTATTTACTATGGTCCCCCGTAATAGTCAAAATCAGTTGGTGGGTGAGGTTCAGAGCGCCTTAAAGTGAGGATTCCCAGAAAAAAACGGGCGCACCTCTATCGTAGCAGGTGTCCGTAGAGGTGCACCAACCATTGTTCTGAGGCTCCTTCCTCCCTTGAGGATCTCTATACTATTAGTAAGTGGTTTTGTGTAACTGAAAATGCAAAACTCGATGAACAGACCCATCATGGCCTAGGTACAACAAAAGAAAGGAATATTGAAAAAGAAATGTGAATCTTTGGACGATTTTGGGTTAAGGAGACCCCGTCATCCAGAAACGAAAAAGCAAAAAAAAAGTGCTGCCTCTATCGTAGCACGCACCGATCGTGGTTAGAACCCACCACTACGACGACAAAAAACGATATATTCCCATTTTCTTACTATTTACGGGGGAACGTAGTTAATAGGACCTTCGGTAGACACAAAAACCTATACATTTCTCTATTATTACCACCAGTATTTTGGTCCTATTAACTACATTCCCCCGTAATAACCATATTTGGTCCTGTTTACACTGTGTACCCCCGTAATAGCACAACCTCGTGCATGTGGAAGACGGCTGGTATAGTTTCCGAGCGACGGGGGGGGGGGGGCTCCTTCCGCCCAAAATCGCCGGCATGTCAATATATATATTTGCAATATTGTTCGTTGTTCACGTTCACAGTACCTATAGGCCGTGGGATTGTTCATGTGGTTTAGCGCTTTGATTTCTTCTCATACTCGTGTTTCTGGGTGGGGTATATGTGTGTGCGTTTTCGTCCCGTTTATTCCGGGCGCCAGATGTTTTGACGCACCGGCCGGGGGCACACAGGGGGAAGGTAAACACAAAAGATTTCTCTCCACCTTACCTCCCGCGGTTCTTGCCTTAATTTTTATCGCGAGAGGGGTTCAGCCGTCCCTTTCCCTCGTCACCATTTGAAGTCGAATTTTGTTCACTCGCGAATAAAGTATCGCTTTCTACTGCTAATTGCGTTTTTTTTCACTCCAGAGAGATTCGTACCCGCAACATAGCCGTCAGAAGGTTTACGTGGTTACCAAACTGAGCCACTGGGGGCGCCAGCTGGGTATATAGAGGTCCTCAAGTGACGAGCCTCCGAATAAAATTGATGCTATACTATAATACTGATTAAACTAACATGCGTCGTGCGTCGGAAGTCAGACATGAAAAGCCCCACCCCCTAACGTGACCACTGCAGAAAATAAATAATTTCATTCGAAGCTGTCATCCAGATGGAAGAAAGTACGCACAAGATGCGGAAGTCCGCCTTACGAGGGGGTTCTTAGTAGGATGCAGCTCACCCTTCATGCGAC